>SNQJ01S0246411.1:0-13129 GCA_010110895.2 Picea sitchensis
TGACTGCATCAGAAATGCGAGGGGGTTCGCATCCAAAAAATATTTTGTGCAGAGGAATGATGACAAAATGACAAACATCATAAAAAACATCTTTAGCATTTTCTTCCCAGAGAGTTGAGTGGTATTTATGAACAGGCTCTGGGCAGGAGACATTCCAACTCCAATTCATTAATGGAAAAGGAGTCATAAAACAAATGGCATCCATAATATATGCAGACATATAAAAAGACACTGGTTGTCCTTTTGACTTGGTTTCTTTATAATTAAAAACCTCTTGTGTTAGGTTATCTGACAAAATTTTATGCTAGTTAAAACTACGTCCTTCTGAAACATCCTCTAAGAAGGGTACCCAGTCTGCATGAAAGTGATAGGGATCTTTTCTCCCAAAAAGTCTACATAACATCATGGCTATGTAAACCATATATTCATTTAAGGAGGCCGAATCATAAATTCCATGAGAATCGGCCCTAAAATTTGCTTCGGACCTCACCCATCCTCTAATCATATCGGGATATGTCTGGCCTGCTTCAACACATTCCTTTCTTTGAAACTCAGCTAAAAATTCAGCATTAAAGGTGTGTTTATAATTCGGCGAGAGTTTATACATTACTTGAATGTGATTAGGCATGAATGAACTGACGATAGCTCCTTGCTCATTCAAAATGCTATTTGTTGGGATATCTACCCTATCCAGAGCCCAGCGGATCATATCGATATATGTTACCAACCTCGGATGCGCAACAACCTTATGAAGTTCAGACTCAGCAATGTCTCGGATATGATTTTTCGAATCGGGGTCTGCATATTTAAGCTCATCCTCCAGCAATTCGGAAATTCCAATCCACGATTTGATGGAGTGTACGTCGTGTGGAGTAGTATCAGAGATAATATCATGTTCCTGTTGGTCTTCGTTTTTCTTCGGTGCTTTTTTGGGTGCCATAGCTCTGCATTTAACTTGAAAACCTGTCACAGAGAGTGGATGAAAAGACTTAGCTTTGAAATGAAAATACAGACATTCGATCTTTTAATTTGAATATATCTTACACATAGTGAGAATCCTACATCTGTCACGAAATAAAAGCTCGTAATGCAGAAAAGATTTTCGGAGATATGCATTTAATGTGCGTACTTAGGTTTTCTCGTCATTTTCAAATAAAAAAGAAACATACTTAATCGGACCATGATGCATTAATGAGCACTTCAAAGAAGGATTAACTTTAAAATTGTTTAGAAAGTGGATTATTAGTGTTAATTTTGAGTTAAATTTGAAAACTTGATTTTCAGGGTTTCGTCAGTCTTGATGTCGAAAAAATATGTCATTGAAGAAACCCGATTTCCGAAATCGCGATGTATTAATTTAAATTAAAACATTTTTAGTATGTTAATTAATTGAGATTTGATCTTTTCGGGATTTCGTTAATCGAAAAATCGGAAATCGGGATTTCGGGAAATATGATGACAAGAAACACGCTTCTCATAGAACCGCAAATCCTAAAATCACGATGTAATTATTTAACTCTTAATCATTCTTAGAAGAGATTAGATTAATTCGTATCTTTACTTAAGGATCAAATGTATCACGAAATCGGGTATCGGGGTTTTCTAAATCGGGAATTTGGGAAACACAATGACAATGATATATGATCTTATTGAACCGCGAATCCTGATATCGTGATGTGATTAATCTTAATTTTTAAATGCTCTTAAATGAAAATTAAATAATTTGTGTTTTAATTAAGTCTTAAAGTATCGAGAGATCAGGGATCGGGGTTTCTCAATTTGATTTGCATTAAAAATTTGTTTATGGCAAACCCCGAATCCCGATTTCTTTAACTTTTGAATGAAAAACTCGCAAATTTAAAATTATACTCCTTTTAAATAATTTTTCGAAAAGTGTTGGAAAATTTATATGTTTGTAAACCTTTATCCGTTCTTTATTCAAAAATAAATAAAAAGGTATCGCGAATTTCAGAAATGATGAAATNTACTCCTTTTAAATAATTTTTCGAAAAGTGTTGGAAAATTTATATGTTTGTAAACCTTTATCCGTTCTTTATTCAAAAATAAATAAAAAGGTATCGCGAATTTCAGAAATGATGAAATTTTTCTTTGAGGAAAGTCGAAACCTTAAAAATAAAAATCTAGACCTTAGGGACAAAATATTTAAGCTTTGTTTCAACACCTGTGATGTATGCTAAAGAGTTGGAAACCTGTCTAGAAGGGATGTGATGCCTTTAGTACCGCAACTGACCCTAAAAGCATTTGAGAAATGGGCCATTGATTTCATGGGACCTATAAACCCACCATGGAAGCGCACAAGAGATAGATAAATAATCACTACGACATAATACTTGACCAAATGGGCTGAAGCAAGAGTCGTTAAGGACTGTAGTGAAACTACAAATGTGCGCTTCATATTTGATGAAATCATAACCAGGTTTGGATGCCCGAAGATCCTTATGAGATATCAAGGCAGACATTTCATTAATAAGACCATTAAAGCCTTGACTGAGGAATTTGCAATCCATCATCAAAAGAGAACACCCTACCATCCACAAGTGAATGGGACAATTGAAGCATTCAATACAATCTTGGAGACAATGATAATGAAGATATGCARTGTGAATAGGGATGATTGGAATTTAAGAGTACCAACAATACTATGGGCCTACATAATCACTTGCAAGAAGTTGACCATGCAGACCCCCTTTAAGTTGGTTTATGGTCTCGAAGCAGTTGTCCCAATGGAATATTTGGTTCCAAGATTAATAATCATAGTGTTTACATATATGGATGACACTGGCATTGTTCAAGAGAGGCTCGCACAATTGGTCGAACTAGAAGAAGACAGATTTATTACAAGATTCCATCAACAGGTACAGAAGGAAAGAGAAAAGGCCTACCATGAAAAAAACATCAAGACGAAGGATTTTAAGCAAGGCGATTTAGTTCTGGTATATGATAGTAAGTTCATGAAGCATCCAGGAAAGTTCAGAACACATTGGCTTGGGCCATATAAGGTTTCCTATGTTACAGAAGGAGGATTTTCATAGTTGAAGACCTTAAATGGGGAATGGAAGGAAGTTTTGGTGAATAGGAGATATTGAAATTGTACTATGAAAACCAGCTGCCTCATAGCTCTCACTAAAATCATAAGGAAAAGGGTCTAGGTACCAGGTCCAATTGAAACTCAGTACCATACATAGAAGAGACAATCTGCACAGAGTGGGAAGGAAAGAGCACAGGTTGCTCCGCATAGCCTGAAGTCAAAGAAAATTAGAAGGATCAAATCTAAAGTTCCTCAGGATGAGTCACATGTGAGTGTTGGGGGCCTATTGGCCTTGGTTATGGAAGTAAGCAAAGAGTAAGGTAGAAAATACGAAATGTGAACTGTGTGGAAGGCACAGTGACTGATACTAGGTCGAAGTAAGAAGAAAAGAAGAAAACACAGAGCGAAGTAAGAGAGAGAAAATCGTTGGATGAGGAGATCGAGGATGATAGATCAACAAGGAATATGGATCATGGAAAACTCAACAAGCAGAAAAATCCATCTTTGGATGCTTTGGAGCACCGCATGAAAAGGAGGGAAAGGCAGGTTGGCAAAGCCATGAAAATGTTGGTCAAGTTGATCTAGAGTTTTAAACACCTAAGGTTTTGGTATTTAGGGTTTTGGACACCTAGGTCTCATCTTAAGGTTGTCGGTGAGATATTGTTATGTATAAATAAAGGTCTAAAGGACCTAGGATGCATTGCTGCTAAGTCATTTGAGAGTTCATTGTTAGTGTGTGATTGAGTGAGCGCTACTATGAGAGAGAGAAGTGTTGAGTGAGAGGGACTTATGTATTGTAAGAGCTTTAGCTGGGTGCGAAGATCAACCCTGCAACTAGGTGCATAGGGAGTGAAGAGAGAAAGGAAGAGAGAGAGATATTTGTAAGATAAGAGCGCATATAAGAATTGTATGCTTTTATTATAATATATTATAAAGCACAGTTTTGTGGATGTATCCCTAGAGAGAGGGTAACCACATATATCGTGTGTCATGTGTGATTGATGTTGTGTTCTTTGTCATTCAATATGCTACTATTGTGATATTGTGTTAGATATAAGATATAACTTGTGCAGTAGGCCTAAGGAAGATCAAGAATACTAGGTTAATGTGTGTAGTTTATTTGAATCCATTTTTCATTTCCTCTGGTTGTATACACTTGTGTCCTACAACCCCCTATTGCTACTTTGGGTGAGACTCCATCTTCTTCGCAGGTGTTTCTGAAAGGGTCAGTAGTTAGGGCTTGTTGGTGCACTCTTGGAGTTGAACCCTGAGTTTGACCCTGTGCCAACAATTATTGCATCAGGCTGAGGTGGTGAACCTCAAAGCTAGGGGAGTTGGGAGTGGCATGAACATAGAGGATTACATTTTCATTCACTGTGTTGCAGGCATAGAAAAGGTAGGGAACCAACTTCCTATTCAAGCAATCAACAACCTGATTTTAAGATCGTCATTCTTGTACTCAAATGGATCATGGGGTCGGCCTCGTTGCATCAAAAATCAAGGCCACTGATGTTCTACTCATTAGAGTTCTTACAACCCATAGTGTATGATTGGTGCACCTCACTACTGGATAATATGAAGATCTAGTTGACAAAATGAAAATAAGGTAGGAAGAGGAAATTCGGGTTTGCATTTATCTTATTTAGTTTTTTTTCAAGAGGTTTCCAGGTTTGATCCCTAGAGTCAATATTTCTCCACATAGACCATGTGATCTTTCCATGTCAGGGTGAAATGAGGTGATGAGGCAGTTGGGAGGTTGTAGGATACCGACCCCCTACAATGATGATTTATTCTTCTAGTGGCGATGATAGGTGATAGCCCTAGAGGACTACCCTTATGCAGGGATCAACTTAAGAGGAGATCCAGACTTTCCATTTCCACCAGGTTCCACCTACAGAGACATAGGTATGAAACAATTTTCAAATGTATTTCAATTTTTTGTGTTTTTAAAATAGAATAAAAACACAGATGTTTTTGGATGGTGTCAAGTATTTAAAAAAAAAAATTGTTTCATAGGTGTGGGTACATGATGGCTAGATGGATTACCATGACACCAACGGAGGCACCAGGGGGATGAGCCAGCGGGAGGATACTCGGAGAGAGCGATTCAAAATGTGTAGGGAAATATGTCTCATTTGACGAATAGAATACCCATGGTTCAGGTAGACGATCTTCCAGAGGCGATAAAACAACAAGTGTTGGGTGTGCCCCATGGATGGGTGTAACTCTTCTGGTGTATCAAAAACACTATAGTATGCTATCATGACATATATTTGGTGCCAAAATAGTAGATATCATGGTTATTGTATCGATTAGCTATATATGTATTTTGAGGGTGTGAGCCCCAATTTTGTACTATAACACCATTTTTTTGGAGAAATGAAATATAAAAACATTGGTCTTCAACTTTACTTATATTATAATGTGTACATTGGTGAATTTGTTTTCTTTACTTTAGTTATGTGAAAAATTCTAATCTAAAACATAACTAGTATATGCATCAAATACATAATTAGAAGTTCTATGTATGTGATGATAAGTAATAAAATCAAAATGTCATTCCAAAATTCGTACCCGTAGGAATCGTCAGAGTAGAGAAGGGTCTCACACATGGTAACTGTCATTCAACTAACATAATACTAACTGGGAGTCCAGGCGAACTTCTAAATAACTAATACCATGTGAAATGGCATTGCGTAAAATCTATATAACGATGTTATATTTAGCCACATTATTCATTGATGGCCCTAGACAAACACCACCTGAAGACACTAGTTGACCCTTAGGTGAGTAAACAACCTAAATGGTGGAAGCCAATTTCCTTGTGTGACGAATGGCACCATCTATGAATCCTAAGTAAACTGAAGACTTCGTTCACATCTTCCAACTAAGAGAAAACCCAATAAGAAAGCCAATGACAGAAAGGAAAATATATATACACTAATATACACTAGTATACAGAGAGTTACGCCCAATATTGGGGCTTAAGAGTAATATATTTTAAAGTAGATCCCATTTCTGGGCTTGACTAACATATTCCCTTCATAATCTTTTAATTCGTAGGCTCATTTTTCTAAGACATGTCGCATGATATAAAGACTGTGCCACATGGGCTTGAACTTGCCTGCCTTTGGTGGTTCTTTAGCTTGGTCATACAGGAGGACTAATTCACCCTCAGTGTACTATTGAGGATAGACAAAATTATCATACTAGACCTTGACACATCATTTATTCACTTCTATAGTCATAGAGTCATCTCGACGTTGCTCATCTAGGCTCTCTAGGTGTATGAGGCAGTCTTCAAGATCATAAGTGTCAGGTAGGATCTTAACTACCAGTTTAAGATAAGGCATTTCTCATTCAATAGGAAGGATTGACTCTAGACCATGTACTAACTGAAAAGGAGAAAAATTAGTGGAAGTCTTAACCAAGGTTCAGTATGACTAAAGTGTAGGGTACAACATGAGATGCCAGTCAAATTTTCTTTGGTTGACATTTTTCTGAAAAATGGTCTTGAGATACTTGTTCATCACCTCTACTTGTCCATTTTCCTTGGTATAGTAAGGGGAAGAATGATCATGTTTAAACCCCAGTTTCGATGCTAATTCTTTCATCATTTTTTTATGAAAGTGAATGCCATGATTAGTGACAATCTCACTCAGGATTATGAACTGGGGTATAATTTGATTGAACATGAAAAAAACAATAGTATTACCATCATATTTAATTGTAGTCATGGCCTCAACCCACTTATTAAAGTATTCGATGACCACAATAATATGTTGATTCCCCCCAGTCGAAGTTGGGTTGAAATGCACAAAATCCACCCCCCACTTGGTGAAGGGATCGATGGTGATGACTAAGTGAAGATGGGATGGATGTGAGAACATATTTCGAGTGAACAAATGGGACAGGTGACGCTTCTTTATAGCTTTTATACAATCTTTAAAAGTATACAACCAAACATAATCAGCTCACAATATATTTTGGGTTGTCGCAAGCCCAGATAAATGACCACCACAAGCCCCAGTGTGACAATCATTAAGAACATACTCATCTTCTTCATGAGTCAAGCAATGAAGAAATATATTAACTATGCATCGGAAATACAAAGTTTTGTTGATGATAAGGTAGTTCTTAGCTTGATATCATATACGTTGTCGATCGTCTCTCGAAAGATGATGAGAGAACTTCAAGTTTTGAAGATAGATAAAAATGTCTCCATATTAGGGGTGTGAAGATGAGATAAGGAAAATTTGTTCATCTAAAAATGAAATGACATGAATAACATCCTAATCTAACTGAGGGAAGTCTGATATTAAATCCGAAAAAAATAGCGATTCATTGGATTTTGCCGAAGAAAAATCGAGATCAAACTCTTGCAACATGACAATCTATTTATTATATTTTCCCCTATGATACACCTAGTAAGGGCGTATTGAAATGGGTTGACATAGGCAACTACGGTTGTTTTTCAAAGAAATAGATAGCTTCGTAATATTTGAACCGTGTGTACAACATCCAAAGCTAGCTTCTCAACATGAGAGTACTTGAGTTCAAGATCGACTAAGGTAGTCGACGATGTGCTCATGGAGCTCATCATCCTCCTCAACTAAAACCATACCAATCATACCTTCAAAAGCAACGATATAAAGAATGTAATCTTTGCTTTCGTCTAGAGGCTTTAGTAGAGGCGTTGATACCAAGTCTTTCTTAAGAGAATCGAAGGACTCATGGGCTTCCTCATCCCATATAAATGGAGTGTCCTTCAAGAGACGCATGAAACCATTAGTAATATTGGCATAGTTTACTATAAACCGACGTAAGAAGTTAGCTTTCCCATATAAACCTTGAAGATGATGAATATTGCGCGAGGGAGGCAATCAAAGTATTGCCTCAACCTTTAAAGGATCCACCATGATACCAGTCTTAGAGACTAAGAATCCTAAAATACAACCTGAGCTAACGTAAAATATGCACTTATTAGGGTTCAAACGGATGCAATAATAGAGAAATCTCTAAAAAAATATCTAATGGTGGGTAGAGTGAACCACTCTCTTACGAGAATGAGCAGCAAGATCATCAAGGTAATATTTGACTACATGCTTGAGATCGTGAAAAGTGAAGGTCATGACTCATTGGAAGGTTGCTCCAGCGGTTTTAAGGATGAAAGGAATTTTCTGGTATGCGAAAGACCCCAAGGACAAATAAATGTCGTCTTATGTTGATCCTTGGGTTCAATATGAATTTGGTTATATCCTGAAAATATGACCATAAAATAAAAACCCTCACTTCCTACACACTCATCAAGAATATGATCAATGAAGGGTGTGGGGAAGTTGTCTTTAGCACGAGACTTTTTCAGGTCTCAAAAATCCATACACACACAGATGGTTCCTTGCTTCTTATTCATGAGAATGGGATGCCCATTCAGTCAAGTGAACCAGGTAGATAAAACCTTCATTAAGAAGTTTCTCCACCTCTACCTTAATAGTAGGGGACTTCCTAGGATTAACAACTCTAAATCGTTTTGAAACAGGTTTAGCATCCGATTAGGTTTTAATATCATGTTCGAAAATGCAAGGGTCGATTCCTAGAATCTCTTCATATGACCAAGAGATTACATCGTGGAATTCATTGAAGAGCTTGATGTAGATTTGAATTTCCTCAGGAGAACAATCTGCACCGATATATACATTTTCAATTTTACCAAGAATACGAGAGATGTCGGCATAAATGTCTTGTGTATCAAGTGGAAATATGGAGTGACCAACTATCTCACTCAACGTAGATCTAAAATCATCTTGTTCGATACCAACAAGATCTGGGAGGAAGTAAGAGTGATGATGCATATCATCCCATGGCCTATCAGAACCATTCATGGCTTCTATGATTGCTTCATCCAAAGGTAAAGTATCATTGAGTAAAGAATGTGAGAAAGATGACGAAGTGACCCATATGGGCCGGAGAACAAGATCCTCCTCATTCGTCCTCAAGGGGACAGGATATAGGTTGGTAGTTGAGTCGAGAACAACTTTATACACTATATCTATTGCTGATAGTGGAATTTCCATTCCAATATGTGATTGACCTTCACAGGACAAGTTCGAGGAAGGTAGGGTCCAAGGATCATTAAAATACAAAGTGCGGAAAGGAACATACCTCATTGACGAAGTAGACCTACTGGACATGGCATATATATGATGAATTGGTGCTATGAAATCAAAGGTAACCATAAGGGAGGGATACATTTTGACACCAATATCCTCATTTTTCGACCGAGAATTGTCAATCATGGGGATCGAAGGTCCAACTGATGCATTAGGATTATCATGCACAAAGGAAAATTGATCGATCATCACGGTTTTCCCATCATGAGGAAAACATAAAGTACATAAAATAGATGATACAACTGCATTCATAGCATAAGTCCAGTTACTCCCTAGTAATAAGTTATATTCAAGGGGCGCATCAACCACCTCGACATCCACTTCCACTATCTTCCCACCTAACTGAACTAGAAAGGTAGGAAGAATATTGTGGGGAAAGAAATAATGACCATCAAATGTGGTAAACATGGTCGAATATTGAGAGAGGGTTGGAGAACCAATGTCTTTCCAACAGTTTAGGGACATCACACACATTGCATCTCCTTCATCAACAACGATACGTTCGATGATATACTTTGAGTAATCCACATGCATTTGAAAGGCCATGTGGTAAGTCAATAAAGGCTTCAAATCCATGACGTCAAACTTGATAACCTTAGAGCCACAGGGGTCTAGAGATGCTAACAAAGATAACAAGGCATTCCTCTATGAAGGACACATCTGGAGTACCTCCAAAGCTAACATCATGCAAGGGGTTTGACCCAGATCCTCAGTAATAGAGTAGTTTTGGGAAGCTCTAGCATTAGGTTTGTGGGTAGAGCATTTGAGTACTCCTTTCGGAATACGAGGTGGAGGCTCTGGATTTTCGATCTGTAAAGGAATCTCTAGAGGAGGGGGAGACTCTAGACCTATAACGTCCTATAAATAACTGTAATTATGAGACTGAGTGGCTACATTAATATGATACTTGACCATAGTTATGCATAGACAATCATCTTCACGCAATGGTAGGTTTTGACTCCCACTCACAACATTTCCGGAATTAGAGGAGCTCTAGCCCATGTGTTTATTATGTAGAAAAGGGTTAGTTAGCACAATGGGTGGTAGAGATAAGAGCCTTGCAACTTCCTCGAGTTTGGGGCACACGTGGGTAAGGTGATCATCTCTACAAAGCTTACAAGGGAATTTCACCTTCCACTTCTCTTTCTTGCCCTCACCAACATTAACCTTAAATATATCATTGTTAGCATTGTCCTTGGGTTTATTATCGTTTCTTCCACCCTTATGATTTTTACCACATCCTTTATTTTTATTCCCTCCTGGTTGTTGGTTACCATTCAGGTTGGATGACGACTTCACATAATGTACAACTGTCGACTGAGTGGGAGTGGAGGACACAAATGAATCTTGTCCTCCTACATATTGGCTTAGAGACAACTCTTGCAATTGGCATGTCACCAAGTCTATAGATTTCAAATTTGCGGAGCCTATAAGTCCATCAGCATGAGGCCCAAGATTTTGTCTAGGGTCATAGTTTGACCTTGATGTGTTAGGAAGAATTTTGTATAACATCCCAGACTGAGCATATATGAGATCTAACTGTTGGGATTTGAAAATTTCTTCCTCTTAAAATGTTACCCTAGATGTAGAGACATCCTTCAAAATATAAGGTAGTAAAGACTTAAGAAACCATTCCAATAGGAAATATGTAGGAATGTAGGTTTTGATCAACCACTTTCTTCTACACCACTCTTTCATGTGATCTGAGATATGGGTGGCTTTGTCCTAGTGGAGGGCTGACAAAATTTCTATGCCGACATCATAATGAACCAACAATTGGAAGTGGTTTTGGAAAACTAAAACCATATTATTAAAATTCCTGTACATCCCCCTGGTAGATCTATGTACCATTTCGTTGCAAGCCCCGTGAGGGTGCATTGAAACAATCTTAAATGAATATAATCATCATTAAGGGAATTGGAAGAGCAACAAAGATGCAAAGTAGTGACATGATCACCAGGATCTTCACCAGTCTTACCCTCAAATTTTAGAATATCCGAAGGAATATTGGTGGGGACGGGGGGCCATCTCAATTCATGATGCACAGGGTCATTCATTAATCTTAACAAGTCTATAAAATTGAGCGTGGCAAGAAAAGGGAGATGGGGTTGCGACATTTGGCTCCAAGATCCTAGGAAAGATTGATGTTGGGGAATCGCAACCCATACAGGGTTCTGGTATGCACCATGGCTCTACCTGATATTGTAAACCCCCCCTCCAAACTAATTCATAAGGGGTTGGTTGGGAACCATTCCAGTAGGAATGTTATGATGGGGTTTGTGTTATCACTCCAAGAAACTCCTTAGGGTTGTATACTAAGGATGCTTGGTAACTTAAGAAATTATGAATAATCAAAGTGTTTGGAACAATGGGATAACTGAGAAGGATTTGTAAAAAGACAACTTATCATGCATTTAAATAAACTAGTGCTTTGAGAGACCAAATATCAGTTATAGTAGATAAAAAGGTGTGAAGAATACCATTCAATATAACCAAGTACAAGAGATGTAGGGTCATACAAGACAGTAAAGAAACATATAATTCATATTCATGAGCTATACCAGAAGATAACAGTTATGAATAACTAAGATGAATAGAATTAAATAATAGAGTAGTGGAGCATATGAAAACACTGATATATAATAACCAAAGAAGACTGTGATTCATATGACATAACAGAGTCAAAGTACATAGCCAAAAAGTCTCCAGGATTGAACTCCTCATCTATCTTAATTCTGTATCTTTATATCTTTACATCACAGTTGTCAGATCCTAAAACAATGGATCTAATTTTCTAAAAACAGAAAGCAAACTATATTTACAAGAAACTAGGAGTAGATCCTCAAAATGAGGTCAATCCCTATCCGATAATCCTCAAAATGTGGTTGAAAAGTTGATGATTTGTAGCCTAGCCTTCCAAGGCTCTTTGGTTTGATCTCTTGAAGATGAAATTCGAGTTGGATGATGTGTCTTCAAACCCCTGATATGATGCCTTTAAAAAATATTCCAAATGTAGTTGAAAAACTTCTTTTTGACCTTATCTCTCAAAACTAGCCTTTAGATTTGACTTTGATAATTCATTACCTACTTATTCAAAGAGGTTTCATTCCATTCCAACTCAAAAATTTCTAATCTGAGAAAAATTTCGATGAATCTAGTCATACAAGCTTTCGGTGGTTAACTGTATGAAATTTTAAGCTTCTTATCCACCGAAAGCACTGTGTTTTGGAGGTTAATGAGCACGCTCAGGCTCACCTAAACCACTGAAAAGAAAAAGTTTTTCAAAAATCAAAAATTCAAAATTTTCGATTACCTGTATGGTTGCATATGGTTTCAAGGCTTCTTGGATGAAGTTCCCTTCTCCCTGATAGGGCTTGTGACTTCCTCTTGATGAATACCAGCCTGTATTTCTTCTTCTATGGAGGTGGAAAATTGGGCTAGGGTTTCCAACTTTGTATGCTTCTGAGCTGGAGGTTGGGATTCTTTTATTTTTAATCTCAGAAGTCTTAGCTACTTGTGCAGCTTCATGTTCTCCCTTATCAATACCCTGTTCTTGTCTTTGATCTTGTCATGTTTTTCTTTGACATTTTTATTAATGTTATGAAGTTCTTCATTTCTTTCTGTCAGATCTGTATTTGTATTTTTAATAACCCTTATTAAAACTTCCATTTCGTAGATTTGTTGCAGAAGTTTCCTCACTTTCGTAGTCCTGGAAGCTTTGGGTTTTCTTGAAGAAGCTCCTACTAATGATTGATTTTGTTCCTCTGGAGGAGTAGGAGTAAGTAGGTTTGGGTATTCATTAGCAACTGCATTAGTTTTCCACTCTCCTTGTGCCTCATTTTGCTCTGGTTCATGTTTAGAATCTGAATATGGGAGGTTTAAAGGATTATCCTCCATGGCCAAACCTTCG
>SNQJ01S0246413.1:7084-18741 GCA_010110895.2 Picea sitchensis
CCCCCCCTCTCAATATTAAACAATATTCCAACAATTGGTATTAGAGAAGGTTCCTTCATCACAGTGTAATCATTGGAAGGAATATTCTAAGAAACCACAATGGATCAACAAGAAGGGATGTCCTCAAACAGAGATCCATTATTCAAAGGAGATAACTATGCATTATGGAGTATAAGAATGAGAAGTTACCTAATGGTGTTGGGATTTGATGTTTGGCTTGTTGATATTTTTGGTAGTTGTGGGAGGTATTAACCTCCACGTGTAACCTTGATAAGACTAGAATATTCTGGGAAGCAAGAGAAACCCTAAAATCCTTGGACATAACCCTAGAAGACAAGTCAACTAAAGAGAATAATTAATATTGAGTTTCTAGCCTCCAGAAAGAGAAGTTGGCCCAGACAACTAAGGTAGAGCAGTATAAATACAGGATGCCAGAGCTCATTTTGACACACACAACTCGCAACTAAAGATATTTAGTAAGTGTTGAAGATAAAGTATATGGACAATCAAGATTCAACAAGGTTTATTCAAGAAGGAACACACCTCATACTACAAATATATAAAATGACAAATATATGCCACCAAACCTACAAGACGATAAAATAATTTTGGATGCCCAAAGAATAAAAGAAGGCAAATATAAACGTTGCAGAGAGAAATGGGACCCAAGACACATGTGACGTATAAAAGATAACTCAAAAAAATGATATACGTGTGAAGCATAAAAATATGATGAGTCGGACTCAGAAGAGTCAGTAAGTGAAGAAATGGAAAACTGCCAAAATGACATGTCAGACCTTGTGGGTGACAACACACCAAGGATATCTCTCACATCCATCACAGGAATTATCCAACCTCAAATTATTAAATCAAAAGGACACATCAAAAATGATAATGTCATAGTATTAATCGACACAGGAAGTACCCACAATTTTCTCGACATCAATGTTGCAAGGAAATTCAAACTATTGTATATCCAGTTCTAGACATGAAGGTAATGGTCTTGGATGGAAAACAAAATCGAGAATGTAGGGAAATTCCATAAGGTGAAACTCCAAATACAATATTTCCATTTAGAATCATAACTCTATACCGTACCCCTTGGAGGAGTAGACGTGGTTTTAGGAGTCCAATGGTTACAAACCTTGGGCACTTATTCGGTCAATCACCAAAAGAATTTCATCAAATTCAAGTGGCAAGGGTAGAGGTATAAATTATATGGGTTTCAACCTCCCCAAACACAAGTTTTGTCATCTTTACAAATGGAAAAAATGATTCGAAAGGGAGAAACTGCATATTTCATTCAATGCCATCAGATGGAGATACAAGAATTGAAACAATATAACTCCATAACTCTAGAAATACAAGAACTAATTCAAAAACACAAGAAGGTATTTCAAGACCTCCCCATGGAGTTACCACCACAAAGTAGAATTGAACACGTAATTGAAGTTAAGCCAGGATCAAGTCCATTCAAGGTTAAACCGTACAGATACCCTCATCATCATAACACAAAAATAGAAAGGTTGGTCCAAGACCTATTATAATGTGGCATTATCACAAAAAACAGAAGTCCATATGCAGCTCAAATGGTGTTAGTATGAAAGAAATATGGTTCCTTCATATTGTGCATATATTACCGATGGTTAAACAAGATAACAATCAAGAACAAATTTCCCATCCCCTTCATCGACGAAATGTTGGATGAACTTCATGGAGCCAGATATTTTTCAAAACTTGATTTGAGATCAAGGTACTATCAGATTAGAATAAGATTAGAATATGTAGACAAGACTGCTTTCCAGAAACATGAAGGACATTGCAAATTCAAGGTGATGCCCTTTGGGCTAACTAATGCCTATGCCACCTTCCAAGAAACTATGAATGAACTATTTCATTTATACCTGAGAAAATATGTGTTAGTATTATTTGACAACATCCTCGTATACAACAAAACATGGAAGGAACATATGAAGCATTTGGGACAAGTATTGTCTCTTCTGGAAGAACATCAATACTATGCAAAAATTTCAAAGTGTACATTTGACAAGGAGGAAGTAGAGTATCTTGGTCACATTATATCCAAACATGGAGTCAAGGTAGATCCAAAGGAAATCAAAGCAATCACAAAAAGGCCTAGGCCAAAAAGCATATCTAAGTTAAGAGGATTTATAGAGTTGGTCAGATACTATCGAAGATTTTTCAAGAACTATGCTCATTTAACTGCTCCCCTAACAAATCTCCTAAAGAAAAACTCCTTTCAATGGAATGAGGAAGTATAAACATGTTTTGAAAATTTAAAGAAAATTATGTCCACAACCCTCGTGTTAGCAACACCCGACTTTTTGAAACCCTTCATAATCGAATGTGATGCCTTAGGTTTTTGGATCAAAGCAGTCTTGATGCAAGATGGAAACCTAATAGCATTTGAAAGCAGGAAACTAAACAAAAAAGAATGCTTACGGTCCACATACAACAAGGAAATGCTTTCCATAATGCATTTATTAACAAAATGGCGACAATATCTCTTGGGAAGCAAGTTCTTGATACATACAAATCATAATAGTCTTAAATACTTGTTACGACAAAAAACATTGACAACCGAACAACATAAATGGATAGAGAAAATTGCCACATTTGATATGGAGATATTACATAAAAGAGGAAAATACAACATAGTGGTTGATACTCTCTCACGAAAAGATGAAGAAGCGCAAGTTTTTGTAGTATCAATAGAAATTCGTGAATGGTTGAACGAATCCAAACCGAGTATGAAAAAAACCCAGAGACTTGTTCCATAATAAATTATTTAAATCAATACCCCAAGTTTGAATTGAAAATGGCATCTTATGGTATAAAGGAAGGATTTATTTAAACACCAATTCAAGATTTAAATCCAAGGTTCTTCAAGAATCCCATGATTTTCCAGTTGTAGGTCAGGTTGGACTTTTCAAAGCATATTATAATGCTCATAAATCATTTTTTTGGAAAGGGATGAATGCATATATTCATAAATATGTAGTATAATGTGACCTTTGTCAAAGGAACAAGAGCAAAAATGTATTAACCCCTAGGTTACTCCACCCGTTACACATTCCCAACCAAAAATGGGAAGAAATTTCAATGGATTTCATGGAATAATTACCCATATCAGAAGAGAAAGATAAAATATTAGTGGTAGTAGACAGACTAACCAAGTATACACATTCTAATGGAGTAAGGAAAACATACTCCGCAAAGAAAATAGCTTAAGTCCTTTACAAAAATATTTACAAGTTACATGGGTTCCCCAAAGTCATCGCTAGCGATAGAGACTCCAAGTTTAAAGGGAATTTTTGGAGAGATTTTTGCAAAAAAATCGGGACCTCTCTTAATATGAGCTCAACTTACCATCCTCAAATAGATGGTTAAACATAAATTGCCAATAAATGCTTAGAAACCTACCTTTGTTTTTTGTCACTGACAAACAAAATAAATGGTTTCAATGGATGCACCTCACTAAATGGTGGTATAATTCCACATATCACACATTATCCAAAATGATACCATTCCAATATATTTATGGATATGAACGCCTAACTTGGAAAGAGTTAGCCACAAGTCAAACAAAAGTTGCATTAGTAATATATCATTTAGACGAAAGTCAAAAAAAAATTTAATTACTCAAGGAAAAATTAACAGCTGAAAGGAACTGAATGAAGCAATAGGTTGACCAACACCGAACAGAAAGAGAATTCAAAGTTGGAGAATGGGTATTTATAATACTTTAGCCTTATAAATAGTTATCGCTTAAACACCAAGGAAAAAATAAGTTGGCTCCAAAGTTTTAAGGACCATATCAAATTAACAATAAAATCAATCACGTAGCTTATGGGTTGGAATTACCATATAAAATTTGTATCCACAACGTTTTTCACATATATTGTCTTAAAAAAGTCTTAGGGAAACACCAAAAGGATTAAACAATGCTTACTATGTTGGATGAGGAAGGAAGAATCATGTTGGAACCAGAAGCGATTATTGCTACCAAGGAAAAGAGATTGCATTCTCGAGTAATCAAGGAGTATCTTATTAAATGGAAAAATCCTCTGGAAGAAGACGCAACATGGGAGTTAGAGAAATTTCTCCAAATGCATGCTTCCTTACCATTGCCTTGAGGACAAAGTAAATTTTAAGGGAAGGGAAATTTTATAATAATAAAATAAGATAATAATAACATAAAAGAAAGAAGAAAAATAAATAACAATAAATGATAATTATAACTTAAGCATTAATGTATTAAAAAGTCGTGATTCTTCATAAAAATAGTCATATGGGACATTATATAAAGGGCCCTCCGTCATTGTAACAATCATCACCAAAAATACATTTTTCATTCATATTTATATATTATTACTCAATTATGAGGTTATATCTCTTATGTGTCTTCAACAATATCCCAACTGAGAGGTGTCCTACATGGTCTATCAAACAAAATTCAAATGGTGTTATGTTAATCAAGATTTTTTAATCGACATTACATGAAAACTCTACAAGCGGTAAAAAAATCTTCCCATCGGTTCTATTGATCCATTACATACATGCACAACATGTCGTTTAATACTTGATTTATTCTTTCAATCTGTCCATCAATTTCAATTTCAGGATGGTGCATTGTACTAAAATTAAGTTGAGTTCCCAATGCGTATGGTATGCCAAATAAAAATATTTGGAGCGGAAATTACATATATTACTCAGATATATTGTAGAAGAAATAGAATTGCAAACACAATGGATAGTATGAACTAGAATATTATGTCTTTATTGATATGGAAGCAACTTTCACTTGCCTCTTCGAAGGGGAAACCTCCAGTAGAGCAGAGCTTAGATTACAAATGATTTTCCAAGACATATTTTATAATGCTTCTACATATTTACATAGTGCTTTTTATCCCCTAAGAACATTCTAGAGAATGAACTTTCTAGTAGACAGATCCTTCTAGTAAGCCTTCTTACAATAATTTTGTTCACACTACTACATAAGCCTTATTTACTAATTATGGTCTCCATATATAGTAATATCTAGTAGTCTATCTAATTAGGGGGTTAGGTTAGGACCCTAACATGCCCTCCCCCTTAAAAAACATCCTTGTCCTCAAGGATGGAGATGTGTAAAGTGTTATACAATGGTTGTTAGTTCCCATATGGTATCATGTATCTGTGTATCCTTCCATTGTATTAAAACATCCTATATCATGCGTTGGTAGAGACGATTCTCTCATTTGTCAAGGATGACCTCCAACTAGAACCAAATGGAACATTTTTCATCCAATTCGGGCATACTAGTTTGAACAGGACAATTGGATCCAACCACTTTCTTTAAGCATGAGACATGAAAGTCTCGATGGATCTTAGAGAAGCTTGGAAGTGCTAATTTGTAAGCCACCTACCTAATACACTAGAGGATCTTATAGGGGGCATCATTTTGGAGAAAACTTTTGGTGGTGGTCATATTTGAGGGAGATCCGCTTATACGGATATAAATGAAGGAACAAGTGATCCCCTTCTTCAAAATGGTGTTCATAATGATGTTAATCATCTTGTTGCTTCATATTATTATGAGCCATGACCAAATTATCATTGAGAGTACAAAGAATGTTGACCTAAGTTGTAAGGTTTTTGTCATCTTGTTATACCTTGGAGACACCTAGTAGGTAAGATAATATCGATAGGTTCTTTTAGCCATAGACCGCCTAAAAGGGGGTCATGCGAGTGGCACCATGATAAGTTGTATTATACCACCATTCAACTAGGGGTAACCATTAAACCCATTGGTACTGTCGTTATGAAGTAAAACACCTCAAATATGTTTCCAAACAATTTTTGGCAGATTCCATCTGACCATCATTCTAGGATTGATAGGTAATTCTAAGATGTAATTGAGTGCCCTCGAGTCTGAACAATTATTGCTAAAAGTTACTAATGAAAGTGGCATCACAATTTGTGACAACAGATTGTGGTATAGCATGTAGTTTGATGATTTTATCATGCAGACTTGAGAAATCGTGGAATATTTAAAGGGGTGTTGGAGGGCACACAAATGAGCATATTTGGAAAGGCTATCAACCACAACCATGACGACTAATTTATTGTTAGATTTTGGTAACCCCACTATGAAGTGCATAGAAATGTATGTCTATACATCAAGAAGAATATGTAAAGTTTGTAGTGCACCTGGACTTTTTATTGTTTCTCCCTTATGTCATTAGCAAAGATCGCATTCAGCCACAAAAGTTTGAATGCTATTTTTAATTCCTTCCCAAAATAATGAACGTTTGATCCATTCATTGTTTTATGAAATCCAGAATGACCTATTGTTGGTGATGCATGAAGTTCAGATAGCACAGTTGATTTAAAATTGGGTTGCTTGATCAAATACGTTGAAGCTCATCATTGTGCCAACTGTAGCCCAAAGATGCATTATAATTATGTTGAATTTGTTGGATCAAGGTAGAAATATTAGGATTGGTGAACCATTCATTGCAGAATTCATTCACCCAATTTGGTATAATGAAGAAGAGTGAAAAGATGGAACCTTCCTCCTCATATTTTCTAGAGAGAGCATCAACTACCACATTCTCCTTTCCATTCTTATAAATGATCTCATAATCATAGTCTAACATTTTGGTGACCCATTTCTATTGTTATGGGGATGAAATCTTTTTCTCCAAAAATTATTTGAGGCTACGATGATCAGTTTTAATTTGGAAAAAATTCCCAAGCAAATAAGGATGCCAAATATCCACAGTGTGCAAAATGGCCAACATTTCTTTTTCATAGGTGGATTTTCCCAAGTGTTTCTCACAATTTTTTTTATTGGTAAAGGTCAATGGTTTTCCTCCTTGCATGTGAACTGCGCATATGCCTTTTCCTGAGGCCTCACATTCCAAAATAAAAGTTTTAGTGAATTCAAGAAGGGTAAGTATTGGGGTTGTATACATAATATCTTTCAAGTCTTGAAAGGCTTGATCTACAACTGCATTCCAATTGAAAACATTTTTCTTAGGTAAGGCAGTGGGGGGAGTATAAATGTTTCCATAGTTCTAGAAAAACTATCCATAGTACCATGTTAGACCAAAGAAACTGCGTAAACTATTAAGAAGCAATGTTCTGTTAGTTCTGAAAACTATCCATAGTACCCATGTTAGGACTCAAAGAACTCCAAGGCAGAACTAAAGAAGCGAGGATAGGGCCAACTTTCACATTGATTCACTTTTAGGGCCCACTCACACCACATCCCACTAAAAATATGGCTCCAACATTTTACTTCAAAACACCAAAAGGCACATTTGAAAATTAGAAAATAGTTGATGATGAGAAAGTAGTTGTAAGACTTGATCCTTACATGGGTAACATGGGCATGCCATGTTTTTTTCTAGATTAGGATGTCATCAAAAATTACAAGGACAAAATGACGTAGAAAGGGTTGAAAGATGTGATTCATGAGACTTTGGAAGGTGGATGGTCCATTACAAAGGCCAAAGGGAATCACTAAGAACTCATAATGGCCTTCGAGAGTCTGAAAAGCAGTTTTGGAAATATCAACCTCTTTCATATGAATTTGGTGATAATCTGAATGGAGACAAAGTTTGGTAAAAACAAATTGAGCACCTTTAAGTTCATCCAAAATATCATCAATGACTAGAATAGGAAACCTATCCTTGATGGTGATTCTATTGACAACATGAATATTAGGACACATGTTCCAAGTTCCTTCTTTTTTGAGTACTGTGAAAATAGGGGATGAATAAGGACTGGTACTAGGGATGATGACACACACATCTATTAATTCTTAAACAATCTTTTCAATTTCATTTTTCTGAGAAAATGGGTAGAAATAAGGGTGAACATTGGGTGGGAGTCTGCCAGGTATGAGTGGAATAGAATCATCATGTGCACCACAGTAGCATGGAAGGCCTTGGGGGATTTCAAAAACTGAGTGGTGTTTGGATAAGATGAAGTGCATGTTAATATCAATGGTTTGGTAAGGGGTCTCAAAGGATTAAATAGCACGGAACTAGGCAATAATACTAGAATGGCCCCTTTTAAGGAGTTTTTCATACGATGTGAACCGAGGATCTCAAGAGAACCTTCTATGATTCCTTAAAAAGTGTAGCGACACCCGGCCTACAAGAAGCTCATGTATAACTAACTACTTGAATTCCATTGTGATGGAATTGAGTGTGTGTAACCATTCAAAACCCAAAACAATGTCTCAACCACTCATTTCAATGGAAAACATGTGGGATTTCAAAGAATAATCACCAATTTGAAGGCACAAATTTTCACAACAACCCCCATATTTCATGGAGCCTCCATTATCAATCATGATCTAAAAGTTTTTCACCACATGGATATAGCAATGTGTCTCTTGGGTGACCCAACAATGAATAAAGTTATGAGTGCTACCGCTATCAATTAGGATAAATACTTTATTATTCTTTATGTAGCCCATTAATTTAAGGGTTTATGGAGTTGAAATACCAATCAAGACATGTAGGGAGATTTGGGGTTCCACATCTGGTTTCTCAAAGGGAGAAATGTCATCACTTGGATGAGGAAGAGGTTCTTGAGGAATGAAATCATCATCATCATCATCTGAAATGTCCTCGGAAATGGCCATAAAAATATTTTTCTCCTTGCATTTGTGCCTAGGAAAATATTTTTCATGACAATTGATGAAAGGCCTTTAAGTTAATGTTTTACGATTTCATCATGGGTTAATTTGTGGATCTTGAAAGAAGGAGAGGGAGGAGAGGTATTGGTGGGACATGGATGGGAAATAAAGGATGGTTTTTTATTTGAACATTGACCATTTGTTGTGCTTCCCTGGATMTTTGGGTGGCTTGGAGCCAAGTGGTAGGGCGAGCCATTAATACTTGAGCACACATTTCTTCCTTCATACCACTAATAAATCATTCTCAGAAGAAGGTGCCATACATGACTTCGATGCAGAAAGCAAGTTGTTTAAAGGCATAGATGTATTCTTCAACTATATGTGATTGTTTAAGCTTGGTCAAGTAGCCCAAATGATGAGTATCAGGTTCAAAACATTCATAAAGATATGCAACAAATTGAGTCCAAGAAATATATCCTCTTTGGGAATTCTTGCACCATTTCCACCATTTCCAACGCTCAGGATCTAAATACAAGACACCGACATGAAGTTTCATTAAGTCATTAGTGATGCCATGTGATGAAAATTAATGTTCATTTGAGAGACCCAACCAATGGGGTTAAAACCATATAATTTATTCACATCCACTTTCGGAAGGCAAAAATCATGAACAAAGGGGTTAGAGTCAAGCCCCATGGAATGGGATCATTCAACTGCCTCTTGGGGGAATAGATGTTTCTGAGAGTGAGCAGCCTTGAATTCAATAATAAATTAGGATAGGTGGTTAGGTATTTTGTATAGTTTGTTGATCTTAGCATTAACTATAGAAAAAATTTCATCGGTAGCAGATTGAGCTTGCTCGAATTTTTTGTGCAACTTGTCACATAGATTTTCCAAGGAAACAACGTGGTTGCAAAAATATTGGTTTCAAGTGGCCATATGAATGGGGTGCCTAAGAAAAAATTGAAAAAGGTGATTGGAGGGTGGGACTAGGGATGTGGTGCAATGTAATGGGGCTAGTGGGTCCACACAAAAAAATTTTATTGGAGAGTTGTACCAGTGTGATCAGTGCGACTTTTGGGGGCTATTGAGATAAGGAGTTGGTAATGGGGCAAGTGATTCCACACAAAAAAAGGATTATGGGAGAGGGGGACCATTACGATCAGCGAGACACAAGGAGTCTATTGATATAAGTCTCAAAAACATATCCTTGGTTGGTTCAATCATTACTATTAAGGTTAAATACTATGGGAGCTCTGATCCAATTTTTTTTAGCACGAAATGAGAGAGGAGATATAATAAAGAAATATACCGAGATATTGCAAGAGATCCAATAATGTAACAAATATATATCAGATATATATAAAAAGAGGCACAGATATACACTAATACACAATTTCTATTAATGAGTGAAATGTACATAACTGTAAAATTACAGAGTGAAATACTCGCTAGAATGGTGGTAGCTTATCTCTGAGAAGAGATGTGATGGCTACGCTCATTCACAAGAAGAAGATGAGTACAATGAGGCTAGAAAAGAATTTTTAACATAAATGGAGAAACCATAAACATCCAGAAACCTATACCCCGAAAGATGAGAAGCCAAAAGGTTTGTGGCCCCAATGTGAAGATGAAGCACCAAAAGTCATGTGGGCCCCGATGGTATAAGTTGGTACAACTTCTCGRGGTCGTAACTTTTGCATATGATCTTTGTTTTAGGCACACGATAGCCCGTTGGAAATGTCTATCCAAGGACTACACATTATGCCATCAAACTATGACTCCATTTAAATTTTGATTGTGGCAAGCTCCAAAAATGTTGTTTAGGGCTTCAAAATGGCCCCAGAAGTTTAGGACTCTAAAATCTAGGAAATAACTACCAATGATGAAAACTACATGTGATCAAGTTGGAATAGGTGGTTGGCCACTGATATCTATCTGGATCAAGCTCACATGATTCATTTGTACCAAGTCCTACAAGTTTACAAACCTCTTTTTCGGCTAGTTGTTAATATGGTACTTCATTCCAAAAAATAGGGGATGCATGGAGTTTAGATAACACAATTGATTTAAAAGTGGACTGCTTGATCAAATACGTCGTAGCTTATCATTGTTCCAAGTGTATCCCATAGATGCATTACAAGTATGTTGAAGTTGTTGGATCGGGCTAGAAATATTAGGATTGGTGAACCATTCATTATGGACTTCATTCACCCAATCTGGTACAATGAAGGACAGTAAAAAGAGGGACACTTCCTCTTCATAATTTATAGAGAGAGAATCAACTACCACATTCTCCTTTCCCTTCTTATAAATGATCTCATAATCATAGCCTAACATTTTGGTAACCCATTTTTGTTATTATGGGGATGAAATTATTTGCTCCAAAAACTGTTTGAAGTTACGATGATAAGTTTTAATTTGGAAACAATTACCAAGCAAGTAAGGATGCCATAGATCCACAGTGTGCAAAATGGCCAACATTTATTTGTCATAGGTGGATTTTCTCAAGTGTTTCTCACAAATTTGTTTACTAGTAAAGGCCAATTTTCTACCTTCTTGCATGCGAACTATGTCTATGCCTTTTATTGAGGCCTCACATTCCAAAACAAAAGTCTTAGTGAATCCAAGCAGAGTAAGTATTGGGGTTGTACACATAGCATATTTCATATCTTGGAAGGTTTGATATGCAACTGCATTCCAATTGAAATCATTTTTCTTAGGTAAGGCAGTGATGGGAGTAGAAATTTTTCCATGGACCATAGTTCTAAACAAACTTTCTATAGTACCATGTTAGACCAAGGAAATTGTGTAAACTTTTAAGAGTCATAGAATAGGGCCAATCCTTCATTGCTTCAATTTTTCTATGGTCCAGTCATACACCATCCTTACTAACAATATGGCCCAAATATTCAACTTCAAAAACACCAAAGGCATGTTTGGACTTATTGAGAAATAGTTGATGATGAGAAAGTAGTTGTAAGACCTGGTCTACATGGGT
>SNQJ01S0246415.1:0-13129 GCA_010110895.2 Picea sitchensis
TTCATCACGAATGGGTCATTCACTGGACAACCATCAACACTGTATCAGTTCTGGTCTCGTCCAAATTAATTCAGCTCGCTCTCTCTCAGGTTATCTCTATTTACATTCCATGACTTTTTCAGTTCTGAGATAAGATGTCGAAACAGCGTTCAGCCACTGTGAGGGTTTGAAATTAAAAAAACATACCACTTATGCAGATAATGTCGTCCACGCCTTTTGCCTTCAATGATTTGGCACTCTCAACAAATCCCGGAACGTGTTCCCGACTGCCAAAACAAAAGTACAACTGAGTAAGTGACCATGTATTATCTTAACCTCGAATCTGTAAAACCAAACATAGAAAGGTCCACACAAAATTCAAAGTCATTTCACTGTTTGTAAACTGTAAAAGATTATTTAAAAACTATTAATCAACCCTCAATCTAGTAAATCGAAAACCAATGCAAACCCTAAAATTACCAATTATAGGTCAAATCATCCGACTAAGGCAAAAATTTCAGTAATAGAATAATTGAAACGTTCTTGACCTGCATACAGGAGTAAAGGCCCCGGGGACGCCGAAGATAACAACCTTCTTTCCGGCGGCCAAAGAGTGGACAGAAACATTCTGGATCTGGTTCTCTTCATCTAGGTAGAACAGCGCACCGTCCGGAATCTTAGTGCCAACTGCAATCCGAGCCATTATTCACACTTCTATGAAAATCTAGCAGCGCAACGAGATTCGAAGTCCAGACCACGTCGAAATCACAAGGACTCGATCTCTAGACCTGACTCCTGTAGAGAACACAGGAATCGATTGCTCTTGGTCACTTCTAATGGAACTTTTTTATCGTGGATTGGAACGACTCCAGCCTTTTTTTCTTTAAGGCTGGAGGTGATTGCGGGATTGGCTTGGCTTCCAGTGTATATATATTCTTGTCAGTGTTTCTGTAGTAACAAACTCACAAGATTGTAGGGCAGAATACCCCATCTTTGATTACATAGTAGAGCCGTGGAAAGCTTCGACATTCCATTTGTAACAGTCTCCAAGTTTATAGGCCGACAGAAAATCACGGCAGAATGTGACGGTTAATTTTGATTTTCAAAGATTAAGATTTTGATTTTGATTTTGAATAGTATAATTTTGATTTTTAAAGATTTTGATTTTGAATATTATAATAACTAGCACATTCACATAATTGTACATAATTGTGACTGATGAAGTTGAAAGGCATATGAAACGTGTAGACCCCTAAAACGCCTTAGGAAAACACAGGGACAGGTGAGGAAATTCGTGGTTAATAATCCAAATGTGGTAATGTTAAACGATAATCATTTAAAAGTGGCAATCATATAGTGCTATAATAATTTCTTAATATGATTAGGTAAATGTTAAAAAGTAAACAGATTAATGGATGCATTCAAAAATACAAGGAGATTATGAAGAGTAAATCACATTCATGGATTTGGGAGGAGGACTAGGAATATTTCAGCATCTTTAATTGTTAGCCATCATATTAGAATTTTAGATTAAAAGATGATTAATTATGCCCATTGCCAATAGGTATATGCCTTTCGCCGTAAATAATATAATAACTAGCACAGTCACATAATTGTGACTGATGAACGCCGAAAGATAACTAGCACAGTCACATAATTGTGACTGATGAACGCCGAAAGGCATATGACCGCTAAAACACATGAGGAAAACGCAGGGACAAGTGAGGAAATTCGTGGTTAATAATCCAAATGTGGTAATGTTAAAGGTTAATCATTTAAACGTGGCAATCATATAGTGCTATAGTAATTTCTTAATATGATTAGGTAAATGTTAAAAAGTAAACATGTTAATGGATGCATTCAAAAATACAAGGAGATTATGAAGAGTAAATCACATTCATTGATTTGGGAGGACAACTAAGAATATTCTAACATCTTTAATTGTTAGTCATCAGATTAGAATTTTAGATTAAAAGATGATTAATTGTGCCCATTGCCAATAGGTATACGCTTTTCGGCGTAATTAATTTTGTTTTTTAAAGATTTTTTTTAGTTAATTTAGATTTTTTAATATATATAAGGATGGGTACAAGTTAATGATGGTCTCTCATAATGTCTTACTACAATACAAACATGAAAAAAACAAAAATATATTAACTTGAAGCAATTATTCAATATACTTTTAAGATATAAAAACAAATAACGACCTTGCAAAACAGTAATTAAGACGGGACAAGTGAATTGTGATAGTCTTGTCCATCAACAGTTCGGGGAGATGATCAAGAAAGGAGTGGGTACAAAGCCATCTCCTAGACTTAATTTCGATTATGTAGAAGCCGAGCCAGGAGAGGATGATGTACTGTGAAACAATGTTGAATATTCATGGAAGGGATATGGTTTTTATGACTAGTCATGATAAGGAAGAGCACCATCATGCCCAGATTTGGTGGGAGGAATCACGTGTGGTAATAATGTGGAGTGAATGGGCCTTAAGGCTTGAGTAGGGTGCAAGCGAAGACAAGTCTTGGGTGAAGTTTGAATCATGTGAGCAATGTTGGGAAGAGGGTTGCCACGAGAGCTGTGGATGGGCTCCAATGCTAAGGGAGCGTAACTCTTGTGAGTCTAGGTGTTGTAGAATTTTTTCGAGGGAAAAATGGGGTGTCTCTAGAATATTTTTCTTGTTGTCTTCTCTTCCTTCACATTGGGCATGAGCTCCACCATCACTTAGTGATGTGGAGGGAGGAGAGAGGAAAGGTGAGACCTCTCCCTTTATCCTTTATGATTTTAATGATCTACCTTTTGCATTGTCAAGGCCTCTATATTACGTTCTACATTTCCTTCACTATCACTTAGTGATGTGGAGAGTAGAAGGAGAAGGTGCAAAATGAATTACCTCACCAAACTTTTACCTTTCCTTCCACTTCTCTCGTATCATTTTTATATCTTAATATGTTACCTTCTGAGTCCAATATGCCAAATTTCCCATGTTCTTTGTGAGTACTTTATAATTTTTTTTACAATACAATATCTCCCAACACCTCAAGTGAATTTGGTGAGAAATATTCAATTGTAGTTAGAAACTACTCTTCTCCTTCCCCATCCATCAAGGATGTTTCATACAATTGAAAATTATCAAAATTCATCACTGATTATATATGTATGTATGGAGGTAGAATTGGTTTGAGTGGATTGCCATTAATCTACTAAAAGTTTTTTAATGGTATATATCTCGATGTATTAAAATTATTAGCTACCCCATGCATCGATTATCTACTACGAGAGATCCAAACGCTGTCTTCAAAATAAAATTTAGGATCAATTTTATGATAGTCATGCTGAAGTTTATACTTCTCTTGAATCTTGTTGAGTTGATTTTGCACGTTTAGATGAAATTGGTCTCACCATACCAGTCTGCATGTACAAATGTTTACATCATAGTACTCGATTCTTTTACAAGTTCACAACTCTTTTAACAATTCCAACCATTAATATCTCATTACCCTCAACCTACACAATCCAAGGAAGTGTACCCCCTTTTCTACATTGCAATACCTTAGGCTATACCACTTTCCTTCCAAGGCTCCAACACAATTTGGATAGGGAGTCTCCAAGTTGTGACTCTATGAACTCGAACTTCCAATTTTCTTCAAAATTTTAAAAAAATTACGGTTATTCCTCCCACATGGTCTCTTCATGGTCCCATGTGAAATTTCAGGACCTTAGGAAGTCCATTGGAAATTTACCATGCCGGTGGATTTATTCTTGAAAACTTTGAATTTATAGTCCAAGATGGGAACTAAATCCAATGGAAAGACCCCTTCGTTCTACACCTAGATCACAACCCAATCAATTATGTGGTTAGGATCAGGAACATATTTCTTTAATAAAGACACATGGAACACATTATAAATTCCCATGGATGTAGGAAATGAAAACATGTATGCAATTGGGCCTATCTTCTATAACTTAAAAATGACCCAACGTATCTCACTACCAACTTTGGGCAACTTCCCATTCTCAGTGAATTCCTTTTATCTTTTACTTTTAAAAACAAATTATCACCCACTTTGAATTCTCTATATGTCCTACTTTTATATGCATGAATATTTTTTCTTTCCTGTGCAACCTTTAAATTCTACCTAATATTTACCATATCCACTGTCCCTGTGGGAACTTTTTCAGTGTTGGCACTACTAGACTTCACCTTGCCATTTGTACTAGAGTGTGACGAATCTGACGAAGAGATCGGTGCAGTTTTGATGCAGGGAGGACACCCCATTGTATTTGAGATCCAGAAGCTTATTCAACCTGAGAGGTTGTACTCCATTTATGACAAATAAATGTTGGCAATCATGCATGCCTTGACTGAGTTCAGACAATATTTGGTGGGCAAGAAATTCGTGGTCAAGACCGATCACAACAGTTTAAAGTATTTCCTTGAGTAGAAGGACCTTATTGAGCGCCAACAGAAATGAGTGACGAAGATACATGCATTCGACTTTGACATAGAGTATGTCAAGGGGAAGAAGAACATTGTGGCCGATGCACTATCAAGGAGATCTGCGGCATGTTCTTTGATGGAGATTTCAATAGATTGGAAATCCCACTTGTTAGTGGAATATTCGAAGAACAAGTTCTCTTGTGAGGTGATGGATGGGAAAATACAGGATGATCGGTATAGGGTCATTGACGATGTCATATTTTACAAGGATAGAGTCTACTTGGTTCAAGATTCAGGGCTCAAGAAGAACATCCTCACCACAGTTCATGATTCACCTCTAGCAGGCCATTAGGGGTTTTTCAAAACCTATAGACATATCAGAGAGAGGTTCTCATGGAAGGGCCTCAAATAGGATGTTATGAGACATGTCAGTGAGTGTGTGACTTTCCAACAGAACAAGTCAGAGCATGCTCTTCCAGCAAGGCTACTTCAGACACTCCCCATTCCAGAGTAGAAATGGGAGAGTATATCTATGGACTTCATCACAGGTCTACCCAAGGTCCAAGGTAAGGGCTGTATCTATGTAGTGGTCGATAGATTAATCAAGTTATGCCATACTGACAGAATACAATGCAGTTTAGGTAGCCGATCTTTTCTTCATGGAGGTATTCAGACTTCATGGGTTGCCGAAGAACATCATCAGTGACAGGTTAGTGAGAGGGACAATTGGTTCATAGGGACATTTTGGAGAGAGTTGTTGACAATATCGGTCTGCCAATCTGTCTGAGGGTGATAACTAGTACTAGTTATCACCCTCAGACGAATGGGAAGGCAGAGATTGTCAACAAGTGGGTTGAAGGGTATTTGAGGAACTATGCAAGAGGACAATAGAAAACGTGGGTAAAAGTGGTTACATTTGGGAGAACATTGCTACAACACCACCTTCCATGTCCATTTGTATGACACCCTTAGAAGGCATTGTGCAGAGAAGACCGAGATTGTCAACAAGTGGGTTGAAGGGTATTTGAGGAACTATGCAAGAGGACAATAGAGAACGTGGGTAAAGTGGTTACATTTGGGAGAACATTGCTACAACACCACCTTCCACATGTCCATTTGTATGACACCCTTCCGAGCATTGTACAGATATGATGCTCCCAATTTGGTAGATTTGGTCTTCGGGGAGAGCAGAGCTCCCAAAGCCAAGGATTAGATCATAGAGAGTTAGGAGATTCTCAATTTGTTGAAAGAGAACCTGCAGACGATGCAAAACGACAAAGATAAGTGCGAACAGACACAAGATAGAGCACATCTTTGAGGTTGGAGATTTGGCTTTCTTGAGACTCCAACCCTATAGACAGTCGTCTCTAAATAAGAGTGGGGTCAAGAAGCTTAAGCCCATATTTTATTGTCCTTACAGGATCATGCGCCGAGTAGGCGAAGTTTCTTACGAGCTAGAGCTTCCAGAGGGGAGAAAGATTCATAACGTGTTCCACATGTCTTTCCTAAAAAAGGCAGTGGGACAATTCATTAGTACATCAGAGGATCTTCCCCTGTTGGATGAGGAGGGACAATTGGATTTAGTTCCGGAGGAGGTTTTGGAGTTCTAAGAGCGGAAACTGAGGAGCAGGGTCATCAGAGAGTGTTTGATCAGATGGAGAGGGCTTCCAGTAGAGGATGCTACTTGGGAGAGTGAGAAGGTGTTGCGCCACCCTGGACTGATATTGCTTGAGGAAAATGAATTTTGGGAAGGGAGGACTGTAATGTCCCTTTCCAAAGAGGAGCTCCAGAAAGGAGGCTTAATGGTCTAAACCACCCTGTTAGACTATAGCTAGGGTGAAAAAAGGGGTAAATAGGGCTACTAGAGGTCACTCTAGTCACAGGTGTTATATTCGAAAAGTGACATTGAGATAAAAAGGGTTAAAAGTGCTTTTAAGTCATTATGAGCTAAAAACAGAAGTCAACAGTGAATTAGGGTTTCAACAGTGATTTAGGGTTTTGGAAGTTGACAGTGAATTAGAGTTTCAACAGTGATTTAGGGTTTTGGAAAGCTATAAAGAAAGGGTTAGCAACCTAATTCATCATTATGTAGATCATGACTTATCATTGAGGAGAGAGGTGCATCTCAGGAGAGATAGTTCAGTGGATTCCAGGAGGAAGACACTAGTTGGCTGATTTCGGTGTTGAGAGACACACCCTACTGACTGGGAAGATCGCACAAGTCTTCCATCATCCTTCAGTAGAAGTTACTCAGTGTTCAACAACAAGGGCATGTTCATCCAGAGGGAGGGCGCAACTTCTGGGAGGTTTAGGGATCGACTTGTCCCATCCAGGGAGAATTATGAGATTTCCCTCTGACCCATTTGAGAGGAAGGAAAGGTGCATCTTTTTCCTAGTTTCTCACCAGAATCTGACGGAGGAATCATCTGTGGTGCATTTTCCAGACTTGGGAGAGCAATACTTTTGGCAGATACATTTGGGATTCCCGAGTGAGCATCAGGCCATATTCAGGGAAACCCCTCCGACCCATTTCCCAGTAGACCAAGTCAATCATTTTCAGACACATATCATCCGATTCTGATGGTGGAATCACTAGAACACATTTTTCCAGAGAAAGAGGGGTGCATTCCCCCTAGGGGGATCCATCCGGGGTCCAAACCCACTAGAAGAGGGGTCAGACAGTTACCCGTATTGAGGAATAGGGCATGGCGCATCATTTGGGATAGTTTCTAGGCCATTCTGAGAGGTATAGCTCCTAGGGAAAACTTTCTTGGCTTCCAACAGTTACCATATGAGTTGCCATAGTTCCAGTGCATCCATTGATCCCACAGTGCTCACATATTCCAGGTATTATCTTTTGTTGTTTATTTTTATTCCGACTAAGATCCTTTTGTCTTTTAATCTAGCCAAGTGTTGTCATTTTATTCATCCACATTTGGCCTTTGTAATCCACAGAGATATCATAATATAAACTTTGCAACCCTTTGTCGCATTTATTATTTGTATGACCATTTATATGCTGTAAACGATTGATCCTACATTAGCAACATTTCCTAGACTAGCCAAGTCAGGAACATTACATCATATGACCGAAGTGCTATGATGTTCAAATATTCTTTAGTTCTAACTCAATTCATGTTCATTGGGTAATCATTTACAAGTTCATTGATTTTCCTCTTAGCTCTAGTGGCTAGCTAAACCAACCAAGAATTTTCATGCTTACATCTCTTCAATTTAAATCTTTCAACTATTTTTGGATCTATATAGCTATGACTAGCTCCAGAATCAATCAAAATAGCTATGGGTTGATTATCAATCTTACCTTCTACCTCGATCATGTGGGATTGATAGTATACTTGTCTATTGTCCAAGGATGCATAGATCCTTGGCATACTCCTGCACACATTGTCCACTATATCAACTTCATGAATGTTATGCACAATCTTCGACTTATATTCCATGTGAGTAAAATCATTGCACAAGTGGTCTCCTTCACATCCCGAACACTTTATGGGTTTTTGTCTTGGAATTTTTCCTAGAGAACCTATCATTTTATGTTCACCTTGTACTGACTTCCATTACTAATATGATTGAGATTTGTTCTAGATATGAGATGAGGGTTTCCCTTACTGATATGCTTAAGAGATGTTCTATATATAATAAAATGCACAAACAGATGTTAAAAACTAATAATCAACCATCCATATAATAATCTAAAACCAATGTTTAGTTCACTTGAAATCAAATATAAACCCTAAAATTACTAATTATAGCTCAAATCATCCAACCAAGGAAGAAATTGCAGTCACAAAATATTTGAAACTTGCTTGACTTACATATAGGAGTAAAGGCCCCAAGGATGTTGTAGATAAACACCTTCTTTCCAGTGACCAAAGTGATGCAGGAGCATCCTTCCACATCAGCAGATGTGCCAACAAGACAACACATAGGCATGCATTGGAGAAAGGGAGAGGCATTGACCCTCCCATTTTTAAATTTGAAATATGATCCTATACATATTTATGTTGTAAGGCTGAGTAAAGCCAAGCCATGCCTTTGTACAGGTAGTGGATAGGGTATCCTTAATGGTTGACTGTAAGCAAGCATAGATCTTAGTCAGGTATGGATATTCATTCATGATAATAAGCCGTAGGGATAAGGTGTCTTAACTGAGACAATGATGGCACTAAGGCGGTAGAGAGGATAATATCAAGGATCGTTCTTGGAAAAAAAAAACAGAGAGATGAGAGTTAGGAGGAGGATTGTGAGAGAAGAGCCTAAGAAGCTCAGAAGCTCAGAAATAGGATGTAGAATAATTCTTTGAGAGAGATTAAGAGAGATGAGACTATGTTGTATTCCAGCCTGCACATATTTTAATCATGTTTTCATATTAATGAAAAAGACAATAGATTTTCATGCATATGGTTGTTTATGTGTTTATGTGTTTCATGAATGTATGTTGTAGGTGTATGATAGGTTTCATATGCAGTAGGAATATAGATTTCTCTATCTTTTTTGAGTTTAGAACATCGTTCTGGGTTCTTTAGGTTGTGCAAGGATTGCATAACAGAACATTGGAGGCTTTGTAGCCAACACAAGGAGTGTGCATATGAACTATGTGGATTCAAAAAAGAATGTTCTAGGAGGGCACACCAGAGTGATAAAAACTCAAGGAGAAACCTATAGGTTTATGAATACATTAGAGGAGAAACTGTACAAAGGAAGCACAAAGAGACAGAGTCACTGAGAAATCTGTAGAGCTCTTCCAAGTGGGCATCGAGCAGGTGCAAGTGTGCATAAGGAGAAGTCTTTGTCAAGTTCGAAGAGAGGAGTAATAGAGGAAGATACTCAAAGAGTTACTGAAAACTCTATAGAAAATGCTTAGCAAGGTGTGCTTTGAGTGAGAGGTTTCCAGGAGGGCATGGAGTTTTCCTTTGAAAGGAAGTGGAAGGGCAGAGACCCTTTTATATTTCTGAGTTAGTTTGAAGCTCAGAAGAGACAAAACAAGGATTGCATAGGATATAGAATTATTCCAATTCCTAAAGCTCAGAAGATATAATGCTTTCATAAGCGAAGATGAGACCCAAGATAGTCGGGTTCGCAGGAGAAATTTCAAGGGTTGAATCCTTAAAAAAATTAACTCTTCCAAGTAGGAAGAAATCCAAATATCAGGAGGAGGAGAGACAACAACCATTAGATCAGTTATGGGAAGGAATCTGGACTGTTGAATCCACATCCAGACACCCAAGGGAACTCATAGAGGAGAAGAAAAAATCCCATTCATTGGATCTAAGCACAAAGGATCAACAATCGTTGTATATGGGCAAGGTGCGCGAGCTTTAAGTATCTTGAAGTGCAGAGGAGAGAGGACTGCTGAAGTCCCGAAGTCTCTAAGTGATTTGGGACCATCCATCGTCAAGAGGAACATGTGGCACAAGATCCACAACTTCAGAATTTTGTGGACAAGGAGGAGGTGAAATTGTCGAAGGAGACCCTGACCATTGATCGTCAGGAGGTACGTGTCAACAGATCAGAGACTTTGGGTGAAAGAACTCATAAGGTGGGTGCATAGGAGTTGAAACTCCCGAAGCCCGAAGAGCCAATGTAGATAGAGGCTGTCATATCAAGGGGGAGACACACATCAAGAGATCATGTATTTCGGGTGAAAGCGCTCTGGGAAGAATGAGTGCATAAGAGTTGAAAATATCGAAGCCCAAAGAGACAAAGTGAATCTGGACCATTAGATACAGAAGGATATGCATCAATGGATCACGAGCTCTAGGAGGAAGAGAAGGTGGAGTGTTGAAACTCCAGAAGTCCAAATAGCCGAAGTAACTGAGAGTCGTCGATATGTGGCAGGACATGCGTCGTTAGATCATGGAGTCCAAGTAAAATGCTCTAGGAGAAGTAGAGCGTGGAGAAGTTGAGAGTTGATATTTTCGAAGGCTGAAGTCCCAAAGAGGACTAGGGTTGTTGATTTGAGGTGGATGCGTGGCACCAGATCTAGAACTCTGGGTACAAAATAATCTAGAGAACAACAGAGGGTGAAAGTGTTGAAGCCCCAAAGTGAATATTGACCGTTGATTGAGAAGGGTGGTGAAGGTTGTTGATCTGGTCTCGGTTGAAATATCTGAAGTCTCGAAGTGGACGAGAGTCATCGATTTGAGGAGGACACATTGAATAATATCTTCCATTTTGGAGAAAGTCACTACGGAAGAAGAAGGAGGGTGTTGAACAAGAACTCCTGAAGGCCAAAGAGCCAAAGTTCATCTGAGTCGTTCATTTTCTAGGGACAGGAGTCAACAGATCTTCCACTTTGGAAGATATCCACAACANAGAGGTATCAAGAGTTGAGAGTTGAAACTCCTGAAGCCTAAAAGGTGAAATCAATCATAGTCGTCGATTGGAAAGAGGGCACACGTCGATAGATCGAAGATATCTGGGAGCGTGCGAGGAAGGAAGATAGAGGACATATTGTAGCCGTTGATTAAGAGGCGTTGCTCGAGATTGAATATCAATGATCATGCTTTATTGCGGGGCTAGAAAGTGCTTGGACGTTAAAAATCTCAGAGCGGGCTGTAATTGAAACCACGGTGTTGGCAAAGGGATACATGGTAGTTGGAGGTAAATTACGGGGAGAAAAGAGGTGTGGTCTCAAACCACTTTTGGCCGCTCTACAATCATGTATTTACGTGAGGTCATAACTCAAGGTCACATGTAGGAAGGGGTCTAGCAGAAGGAGCTAGTGCCTGAGAATTGAAAGTGTCAAGAGCGCTCGAGAAAGGGCCTACGGGTTTGATAGGACCTGCGCCTTACGAGAAAATGGGGGTTGTATAATTTGATTTGGGTTCAAGAAGGAGCCCTAAGAGTTGATATGACTCAGAATATTCAAAGATCCTAGACTGGGAGGTCGTAGAACCCCCAGGAGGGGAGGGGGGTTGCATCACAAAGAGTGGAAAATAAATTTTTGGATCTAGTTTTTTTCATCTATGTAGAACAATGTATCATCCAAAATCTTAGCACCAACTACAATCTGAGCCATTATTCACACTTTTATGAAAATCTAGCAACTCAACAGGATTCAAAGTCCATACCACTACAAAATCACAAAGACTTGATCTCTAGACCCGAACCTTATAGGGAACATCGAAACTGATTGTTGTTGGTCAATTCTAATGAAAATTTGTTATATGGATTGGAATGACCCTAGCAATTCTTTTCCCAAATGCTAGAAGTAATGAAGGCTTGGTTTCCATTGTATATATATTCTTGTTAGTGTATATGTAGTAACAAACTCATAAGATTGTAGGGTAGAATACCCCATCATTGATTACACGGTAGATGTGTGGAAGGATTTGAAATTCCATGTGTATCAGTCTCTAATTTTATATGACGACAAAATGTGACGATTATACATCTCTTTAGATAGATTACATTTTTTGAAAAGTAAAAATATTTTTAAATTAAAATTAAAATGCATTTAAATCAACTATAAACTTAATTTAAATTATTATAATAATAGTTACAAATTTGGTATATGTAGAATGAAAGAAGTCCTCTAAAGATTCAATTATTTGATCCATATATGAGTCAAATGGATCAAATCACATTTTTTAATATATATAAGGACAGTTTCAAGCTAATCATGGTATCTCATGATGGGTTAGTTGCAATGCAAATATGAAAAACTAACAATATGTTAACTTGGAGGGATTACTCAATGTAATTTTACAATGAATTTGAATATGGTGTAAAAAGAAGAAATGTAGAAAATTGAATAAACTTTTTGAATGTATAATTTTTATTTATATAAATTTGTGTATAACTATGTGAAATACTATTTTTTCTAAAAATGGTATGTTAATTTTCAAGAAAAATATAATGCATATGTTTCTGTTAGTACATGTGTTGAGTACCTTAACAATGGAATTTCCTTAAATTTGTTTTGTAGAATTGTAGAGAGCACATTATTATAGTGCGGGGTACTTTTTCAAAATTTATAACATTAATTTAATATTTTTTTAAAATTATGAAATTCATTATGTCCTTGGAATTACAAGGCATTTAGTTAATGCACTGTACTAGGGTTAGGGTCTTAACATTATCAAACATTTTTTTTCTAGATTGTAGATATCAATATGTTATTGTGATGAGTATAATTTATTTTTAAAATGGTTAAATTGACAAAAACATATTAAAAATAGTAAACAACATTAATTTTAATTTTTTTTTATATATATTTTGAATATGCATAATCAAAACTACATGTGTCTGTAATTTTATCAAGAATGGATTTGTGTAGCTGACACAAAAATAACATAAAAAAATAAACATATTGAGAGGTATTCACAAAAATGGAGGTTTTAATGCCTTTTGGATGACAAACCACTAGGTTTGTCACCCAAAACCTAAATCCCAGGAAACCAACTCAAGAAACACGTATGCTAGAGCTATCACCCTTACCAAAAATAATTGAAATGAAACAAATTTTCACACGTTCCTAGAGTGTGCATTCATTATTAGGAATGAAAATGTGTTCATACTAATGCAACATATCTCTCTCTCTCTCTCTCTATGCCCCTCCCTCCCTCCCTCCCTTTATCTTCCCCTCTCTCTCTAATCACTCTCTCCCCCTCTCTCCCTCACCCTATCTCTTTTCCCCCTCTTACCATATATCCGTGTCTCCCTCTTCCATTATATATCCCTCTC
>SNQJ01S0246416.1:0-13129 GCA_010110895.2 Picea sitchensis
ATAACATTATCACTATGTCGGATTTGGATTAAAAAAGGGTTGGAGATGCTAGCTTTTTTTCTCTTCCTTGGAAGAGAGACAGGAAAAATTGAGTGAGACAAGGTTTGGACCAGAGAGTAAGGTCTCATAGAGTAATAAGAAGGGTAGAAGCTAGCATAAATAGTAGGTGGAAGAGACAGGTTAGAAATGTTAGAAGATCCTTCAACAAGTGTGTTGGATATAACTATGATGTAGTGATAGTTTGGGAGGGCATTAAGGTTTGTAAGCCTCAATGAGTCATAGGTTGGGTAAATTATGGTGGGGTCATCCCATAAAGAAATAAGACAATTCCAAGGTTGATTAATTCCAGCCTGATATAAACATATTGAGGTTAGGGGAAGGTGATAGTGCCAAAACAATAAGGTGAGGCATCAATGCTATCAACTATGCCATGAATTAGTTCCATACTTATAGAAGGATCTTAAATAGAAGAAGGGTCAGTGGGAGCATTCATTTTATAAGCCTTGGGATCTGTCTCTTCTTCGTCCTCATCAAAAAAATTAGTTTCAAGTTCATGGGAAACCTACTTCTTCTTATAATAATTTTTTGATCTAAGAGATCTCATACTCATGCATGGGGATTTAGTAAATCTCGATCTTAGAATTTTCTTCCACAATGATAATTTGATTAATCATCTTAATATATGAATTTCTTCATTTAATTGAATGATAGTATTTAGTATTATCATTATCATGCTTATTTTGTTTTGCAACACATGCCAATTTTACAGCTTCATGGGATAGGTTGTTGTTTAGATTCATTGGGGTTAGTAGTTTAAGTTTTGATCCTAGGCCAGGGTGCTTTTATAACCTTATTATTGGTTGCATTTCTATCTAGTTAGGGAGGATTTGAAGTTTTAGTTTGTTTTAACCAATGGGAGATTTAGCATATGCTTCACAAATATTATAGAGTAATTTATGGCATCTCCAGTGGTATGGAAATTTTGGATGTAAAGTTTCACTCTATTTTCATGATGTGTTACAATGACAAAAAGTTAAATCAGGTGGTTGTATGGAAGGTTAGCCATAGATTCACAAAAATCCTTGTGCAATTTTCTAATAAATGGTAAAGTGGTTTCCTTGTATCCCTATTTAATGTTGAATAGGGTGACCAACCTTGTTTCGTCTAGTTTGGAGATGTTGAAATGTTGAACAAATTGGTCAATGAGGTTTTGGAAGTTGTAGATAAAACCTTTTAGAATGAGATATAACTAGTGAATAGAATCCTCATTTAGGGTAAGCGAGAAGAATTTCAAGTAATCATTGTTTTCACGTAAAAACTCAACACAAGTGAGAAACAAAATATTTTGATTGATGCACGAGATCCTCGTTTGGACCACCATTGAGTTTAGGAAGGTTTGGATGAAGCTAAGTTTCCACAATATGCAAGGGAACATGTTATTATAAACAATTTGAAAAGAATGATTGGAGGGAACATTAAAGCCTTACTAATTTTTCTTTCCATTGTTTTGGTTTTGGTTTAAAAATTTATTAAATGAGTATTATTGTTGTTAAAATTTAGACACATTGATCCAACACCTGAGCGACAAGAAGGTTGAGGTCCCATTTTTTAGTTATGTGAATGCCTATAGAAATTTCTAGGGATATTTGCAATGTGGTTCAGGTTCAAACTTCCCTTGAACTTTGTGTTTTGGGGTTGTATCATAGTTCACATGCAATCTTGGTTGAAGGCCTATGTGTTTGTAGGAAGATAACCTTGGATAAATGCATGTTTTGTTTGATTTATACTTGCATTAGGTGTAAATCATGTAGGGGCCATTGAGGTTTAAGGCGACATGTTGATAGTGTTTATTTAAGGAACATTTGAGTCGAGAATGTTTACAAAGTGTTGATGGACAAAAATGACTATAATCAACATTGGGGAGATCACCCGGTTAGGGTCCCAATTAAACCCTTATCCGTTTTGGATGGTGATTCCGACTGGGTTTATGGGTCCAGTTACCCTTATCTAAGACTATCTTAATCTGATGTTAATCTAATCTAGACTAATATATATGTACAAAGGTATATACATGACCTTCTATTTACTAATGTAGTTTGTTACTTGCTTTTATCAACATACAAAAGAGAAGGAATTGCCTTCTTGCAATTGCTTGAAGAAGACAATCATCTATTGAAAGTGAACAAGGGCTCAACAAAGCCATGTTGGGGTTTTCTCATGCGTAAGGAGACTTAAAGAATGAAAAGAATTTATCCTAAATGCAAATGCATATTAATCCCAAGATGCAAGTGAAAAAAATAAAACCTATCTTGACTAAGAAATGGACAACCTTACTCTTAATCAAGAGCAAAGTATTAAGTAAGAAGGGGAAAATACTGTGATTGAATCTGGGGTTAAGTTTTACTTGTAACTCTCAAAGTAGTTTGATAAATTACAAGTTGTTCAAGCAAATATACAATGAAACAATCTTAATAAATAGTTATTAAAACAATGTTTTGCATATACCCAAATCCAATCATGTGAATGAATCCATTGTAAGATTTATATCGAATTAAGGAAGCAGTTCCTTTAACTCAATACAAGATGTAACAAGACAAATTTGTAATTGACCAATAAATAGTTATTTAGTCATTCCAAACAAGTCTCCATGAATTCTTCATCAACTCTGGTTGAACCTATCAAGTCCTGCAAAGATAACTTTAAACAGAACAACAATCAACATAAAATTAACAAGACTAACAATAGTGATAATATTGATCAATGATATACTCATTGGCATAGATTTGTAACTAGGTTGAAAGAAACATCAAAGAAATAATAACAAGTCAAAAAATCATATACAATAGTCTAAAGAAGTGAAGACTTATTATCAGTAGCTCCAAATATTGTTAAATAGTCTTCTTAGTCCTGAATTCCTTCAAGAAACAACTTTACAATAGTGCAAATTCCTCTCCTCTTAAAGATCAAAACTCTACCTATTCTACAAAAAAGATCTCTCTCTTACAACAATGCCATTAAAAGTATCTTCCTGTAGAATTTCACCTCTCAAGTTTCAGATCTAGAACCCCCCTTTACAAGAATAATATGAGACCTTTTATAATTTCTCAACTTCGGTCGAATCCCACTATTAGCTTTGAATTATGAATCAACTATAGAATTCAAAATGGCCAAAAGGTGAAATTTTGGAAAAACACCCCTTAAGAAAAGTAACAATTTCTTCATAAATATCTATTTTTTTGCCACACGAGAAGTAAAACAACCCATTATACAGATGGGTTTTCAACTGTTTGGAAAAATTCATCTCGGTCTGTTTAGAAACCGATCTGCAAAATAGCCTCCTAAAAAGTGACATGATTTCTGATCTGAGAAACATTTGTGCCACTCCTATCCCAATTTCTCCCAAAGTATTCATTTTATGAGGATAAAGTTTGGGGTGAAGGTAAAGAGACCCATTTATGAAGTGGGTTTTCAACTGTTTCAAGATATTCCTCACTAATCGCCCGAAAATAGACCTGCACAATTGATTCCTGTGAGTTGGCCATAACAACAAATCTAGGAAATTACGCCTCCTTCCTGATAAGATTTCTCCCAAAGTATTAATTTTCTGAAGAAACGGTTAGTGGTGAAGGTAACTCGACCCATTTCTGAAGTGGGTTTTCAACCGTTTGAATATATTTCTCACTGTTTGTTCCGAATCAAAGCTGGAAGATAATACAAATTTTCCATTTTATGTTGCCCAAGCATTACGCCTTGTAGAGATGAATAATTTTAACTGAATGAATTATTTTGGGCATATCTTGGAGACTATAGTTGAACTGAAAATATGTAATATAGACTTGTAACAAAACAAAATTAAATTAAAAACAAAAATCTATTCAAAGATGAACTACAAGATCTCCAAATCTTAATTAATGAAAATCAATTAATAAAATTAAATCTAATTGATATCACTTATTCTAAATATACTAGATTGGACATTATATTTTGAGATTTGAGAATATTTTGCAAATTTGAGGAAATTAATTTCATAATATTTAATAAACACTCAATTGTTGGCAAATTTTAATCAACTAATTGAACCATATTTTAAAATCACATGTTAATTATTGAATGATAAAAATATTCCTCATAATCTTGGTTCAGAACAAAGTGAAAATGAGGAATTCACATTAAAATTACTATCAATAATTAACCAAGTTGTTTTGATATAATACTGTCTAATGAAAAACCAATCTAATCACCTAAATGATAAAATATTTACATGTCTATATAATAAAATCAAACCAAACCCATCATATCACTGGAAATATATCAATGAAAGGAAGATGATGAGAATGTCAAAAGGAAAAACAAGACATAAAAAACACTAGAGATAGAAAACCAAAAACAAATCAAGGTGACATTACCAAAATTAATAAGGGGAACCCTTTAATTTTTTGAGAAAATTATGGGGGGTGTTGAGGCCACAATACAAAGGTAGGGTTAGTTTGAGCTTGTGACATGAAGTTGAAATTTCCTCGCCTCATGTTTGGATGTTTTGGGGGGCCTTTTGGTTGTTTTGAACAGGTTGATTTTGAATATCTAAGTTGTGATAAGGAACTTTTTGATGTACAATTTGAGTTTGAATGGTGTTTGTAGGATAGTTTTGATGAACTAGGAGCTCATATGCTTAGGGAGATGAAGGATATAGATAAATGTTGGATCCAAGCTTTGATTCGACCATGCCTAGTTGGAAAAGGTTACAGGATCCCAGTGGAGGGAGAAACTTGAAGGTGAGGTTGACTTAAAGTGGATTGGGGAACCAACACTCATTTTGTGTGGTTTGACAAGTCATAAAGGTGGGTCAAAAAAGAGGAAAGGTTTTTTATGAGACCTAGGAGGTAGGAATTTCAAAAGGAATATTTTATTTATATGCAATTTAATATAAGCCCCGATATAACTACCACTTATTCCTCTTAGTTTTATGAGTGACCACGCATTAGTTAATATTTTCCATGGAGCAATTCATTGGCATGATCGGTCATCGAAAGTTTGGATGGGTTATAAGAGTGGTATGTCTCTTTAGAGCTTAACAAATTTATAATCTATTTTATTTGTCATGCGATGTGTTCCTCGTAATATTAACCGCTACCATGTGTTCGTCTTAATTATATTATTAAGTACAAAGTGTTCCTCTTACTATTATCAAATACCATGTGTTAGTTAATATTTTTTGTGGAACAATTCCCTAGCATAATTGGTCCTCAAAAATTTAAATGGGTTTTAAGAGCAAGCAAAAGCTTTAACAAAATTGTTTGTTTTCAAATTTGCTTTCATGTTATAACTTCAGGCCTTAATGAAATTGTTTGCTGTCAAATTTTCCTTCATGTCATAACTTCCCAGTATGAGTACTAGTATCCAAACCAGTTTTAGAGTGAGCTACATATGCATGTTGCTTATAAATCAACCATAGATACCATAGAGTAAAAGGCATCATAAGCATGTACTTATGTCCCTATTGTTTTGTTGTTGTTGAGCTGCCACAAATTTCAATCAGGGACGGTACAGGGCCAAGCTCACTACATGGATTTATTAAAATATATTTTTATTAAAGCTATTTACTATATGAGTATGATATACCAACCAAATCAAACCATATGTATTTGTTCTAGAGTCAAAGACCATCTACTCTATTTATCATTCTAGTTAGTAGGTTCTTATTTGATGTCATAACAACACATTTTAGTTGATTTGTTTGTTGTAATTGTTTGGTTTCATAACATTGTATGGGTTGGCTAAGTTTGACAACTTTGTCACAATTCTGATGCAACCATGGTTTAAGTCTATTGTCCCGGACCTCCGCTTGCCCAAGCCACCGACTCACTGGATGAAATCCCCTCAATCACCATCTGCAACTACACAAACCTGCATAACACCTTTGCTATGATACAAGGTTGAGTCCATCTATCTACTTTAGAAATATGTCTTAGTCCCAAACTTCCCATGCAACTAGCCGAACTCATCTCTAATGTCCTGCCATCTCCACACCTTGACTACTTCCGCTTCAAGGCACCATGCACACACCGCCCAAATTCCAAGTCACGTCATTGTTAACTAACTTGTGTAACTCTACAAAGAGTCACCTCATCCAAAGGATCCAGTTGACCCACTCATCCAACAAACTAGCTCGACTAAATTGTTGTTCTTGGTGATGCACGACACAAAGATGTCATGATGAAAATGTTCCCAACCAATTGCCTTGCTGTGAATCTGTTCTAGGCCACCTCAAGTTGTCCAACTCACCTAAGTGATTCAACTCGCTGCAACCCATAACTTCTCCCCTTCACGATCACTTTTGTGATCACCCTCTACGCTCGCTTCTATGATCACTTCTATGATTAGATATGCAACAAGTCCTGCATTCATCTTCCTTGCCCAAGTTCTTGGTTCACCCAACGAATTCCGTGCCTGGTCTCTCAAGGTGTGCACCATAGGTTTGGCGCTTACTTACGTCATGAACCAAACCAAACAAGACTGCACCTAGACTAGCTTTGCGAAATGTCAATCCACTTTACTGAACCTTCACCAATTCTACGCTCAAATTGTCTCTATGATCAATTCAACGACAATTCCTGTGATGAAATTTGCGATGAGTTTTGTGATCACCACCCTATCCAAGTGCTTCATTTCACCACAAAATCTGCTCTCGGTCTATACAAGGTGTGCTCCTAGATCAACCTTCCACCACACCATCAACACGAACCTTTGTCATAAGTCTGATGCAAATTCCTTGAGATGAACTAGTTTGCTCCACTGAACTGTTCACCAAGTTTATGAACGTTCCCACCGAACTGTCTCCGCAACGAACTGCAGTGCACCTCATCACCATTGTCCTTATTGTGATAGTGGTGAAGAGACAAACCTGCTATGATGCCATCTTATTGTGATAGTGGTGAAGATCTCACCAAACCTTCATCAAAATCTGTGATGAACAAGATCTGATACCATTTGTCACATCCCCACAGGATGCCTACCCGAATCTTATGATCATGCACCTCTTGAGGGCGTGTGACACCATGAATATTCTCACTTGACCACTTGAAAACACCAAGGATACTTTTTCCGAACTACGTCTCTTGACCTAGAGCATACCTATACTTCGTTCTAGGCTACAGGCATGTCACACGCCTACTCTAGTGCAACTCTCTTCTATCTTAGACAATTTTATAACAATATTAACACTTAGTCATTTAAGCACACATCCATTAAACGAAGAGAACACTTGTGAAACAAACAAGAGACACACATATATAGTGCGAGCGACACAAAATATGACTAACATCTGGCTAAGTCTTATTATTGTGAAACAATTACAATACAAGCACTAATAGCTCAGTTTACAACTCGGTAGAGTCACACGAATCGCCTCACCTCACCAAGACACTCATACATATATTTGTCACATGAAGACTCGTTTGTTTCAACTCTTGCAGAGCACCCCAAATGCGCATCCACTATAGACTCACTGTCTCTTCTCTGGTGCAAGACTTCACATAGACCTACGATTATGTCTCATAGCTACCTCACCCATACCTATGACAAGAGTTCCCCAAACTCAACCCAAAAGAAGGTCACCCCAAATATACCCACAAAATCACCAAAATATATCACAAGTCCTCCCAAGTGGAGCAACTTGTCTCCTTGATGGAGCTCACCCCTCTTCATTCAAGCTTGCTTCAGAATCACAAAGTTGATCTTTCTCTCTTTGTTCAATTTTTCCTTCCTTGGTTGTGCACCCTTTCGTGGACCTGGTGCGCCCAAACGAACCTGTGTGCCCATCAACTGTCGTGTCCCTTGGGACCGGTGCACCCCAAACTTTGTTCACTCCTCATGATGATGCACCCTAACCTCATTGGTGCACCCTTTCTCTTGGTTGCTTTTGCCCCATGCTTTGCCTCAGGCTTGGGAAATCCCCTTGGTGCGTTCACATGCCTAGGGTGCCCACTTTCCCAACTAGTTCAACAATTGGGTGCTAGAGAAACCCCAAGTTCTATCTCCTTGAGGACTTGGGCGAGGGTCTCTGCACTCTTTTAGCAGAAGACCTTACATCATCCATATAAAATAATGGAGGGAAATTGTTATAATAATTTTCAATATTTCCTTAAAATATTGCATAAAAAACATCAATTTATGAGAAAACCTTGATTTGAATACACATTATTTAGGCTATTTCATAAAAATGAAATACTATTTATTTATAAAGAGAAAATAAATAGTTTACAAATACTAAATGTAATTGTATATAATATTTTTTTCCATTTTATTTTATTTTTTGAAAAAACATAACATTTTGCGAAGTGAAAAAGTTAATATTTAAAATTGTTTGATTTTTATAATGATATAACAACTTTTATTTTTACAAAATTTAAATGTGTTGTATTTTACTCTAATCAAGTTTCCATCAACCACATCTATTGCAAAACTAATAAATGGTATGACTATGACTGTAAAGCTACTAGACAAAATATTAAGCTTACTCGAAATAATATTGACAAGGTGTAAAAAGTAAATGAATATAAGAACTTAATTAAAAAGAAACGAGTCTTCCTCAATAAACAACATGATACTATTTTAGATCTATGTAAATGTAACCTTAAGCAATTTGAAAAACAATTTTTTACCTATGAAAACTACAATTGAGCCTCATATTGCTATAGGTAAATGGAATTGCTACTTCAAACAATTGTATGTTTCCCCTATGCCCCTATCAACACCGAAGGTGTTGGTGTTGTTAATGACATTGCCCGTTCCCTACCCCATGCACTCAAATTAAATTTTTCTCCTCAGATGATATTAGAAAAGAGATAAGGAAGCTTGCAAAAGGAAAGGTTAAACACATAGAAGGCCATCAAGCTGAAATTCTTAAGATCAACGACTCTATCCTCATCTCTCACATCCAAACCATGTTTAATACTTCACTAAAGTGAGATTTTCCCTTTATTGGACAAGCTTTCTAGAACAATTTAGGAAAGAAATTAGCAATTGGTTAGATGAAAACACGCTTAGAGCTAAAGGCCAAGCTAGATTTAGGGGAAAACACTCAACAATTAATCACATCCTTACTTTCAGTATCACTGCTTTGTTGATTTCAAGAAAATCCTTCGACACCTCAGAGGGAAATATTTTAAGTTGTATGGAAGACTTAGGAATTCCATTTGAGCTTGGGTTTGCCATAAATAGACTTTATGGATATTAGGTCATTTCCAAGCTTTAAACTAATCAAGGTATTTTCGAGGATATTAATTTCAATACTAGTGTTAAACAAGGTGGTCTTTTATCCCCTAACTTTTTCTGGAATTTGTATTGATTGTTTGGAAATGTACTCAGAAGAGGTTCGATGCAAATGCATCAACCTTCACTACTACACCATTTAAATTCTACTTTTATATTCTAATGGCATTGTCCTTTTGACCAAGCATCTTACAAATCTTGAAAAAAGTTAAGTGTCCCTTAAGAATTATGCCATAGGTTCAGTTTGACAATAAACTTTGATAACATCAAAATCGTGATTATAAATCCAAAATGTCAACCAACTATGAAATTTATTTCAATAATCAATATTTAGAGATGGTCAATTCCTATAAAATACTTAGATGTAAATCTTGATCATAAGCTTAATTGGAACCTCAATATTGATAAACCATTTTTTTTGTGGGATAGAAGACATATTATGGCTTGGAAAACCATTGTAAAGATGTGGAAGTTTGGGATTGGGGTAAAAAGAAATCACTTTTCTCTAGTATTGTAATGTCAATGATCCTTTATAGTTGTGAGGTTTGGGATGGAACCATATCCCAAACAACTTGGAACAAAATTGAGAAAATCCAAAAAACAATTCATTACTTACAACTTCAAAATTAAAAACAATACTTGCTACCCCATTTTTCTCATGGAGTCAATATGTCCCCCATTGAGTGTGAAGCCTAAAACACTATATTATATATAATAAACATAATAATAATAATAATAATAATAATAATAATAATAATAATAATAATAATAATAATAATAAAAAATAATAATATAATCATTGGGTTAATGAAAGGTCAAAGGGCACACACTACTCACCTCTTGACCAGTCAATACATATAAATATACCAACACAAGGATCATTGTAGCTATCATCAATGTCTTATCAATAATTTGTTACTTGATCTTTTATACAATTGCAAAAATACATCTATCAATCTCAATAATAAGCATCACTTTTTTACTCCATTTTGTAATAGAGCCAATTCTTGGGTTAAAATACCTCAATGACCCATCTATACACATCCTCATTTGATGTACATACACTGTCCGATGTTGGTGCTTTACATTGGTATCTCCTATACAACCATTAATTTGCCTTTATTTGGTACAAGTATGTAGTACCTACAATTGTTATACAATGTAAGCAACCTCATGTAAAATCCCCTTGCAACCCATACACTCTGTTTTTGTTATTAGATCCGTATAATTTGTTGTAATAGTCACAAATGCCAATTAAAAATATGTACAACCACTAGATTGTGTCCAAATACAACTACCATTTCACTCATCCATACTCCCCTCTTTATTGAAATTTTCCATATGCATTTAATTCCCATGTGACTTTTAACTTCTTATTAGTCCCCGTCGAAGGCCAGGACTATATCATTCGATTCATTGTTGACCTTCAATTACTTTGCCTTTGACTAGAAATATTTTTATGCTTATCAAAGTTGTACATAGAAAAAATAAAATAGTTATTTTTTATAATATTTTAATTGCTTTTATTAAACACGCTATTGGTTAATAAGTATCGTGTCTATTATATCTTCATTGATGCTCTTTTTGAGGTCTTTAAATAGGTTATGACACAATACATTTTTTCAATTCTTGTATAACCTAAGTTTATTGAATCTCTTTCAGGACGACGACGATGCATTATATCGATTTTGCATGTATTGATTGAAGTCATTAAATTCATGTCCGTTGAAAAGTTGGCAATGTATTATATCAACTGCCAAATCGATCTTTGTATGCAATGAATCTCTGTATGTGGTGATTTTTGGTAGCACTCTACCACCTTTCTCCACCACCATAGGGTGATTTTGCATATATTTGCGACTGAGTTACAAGATACATATACAATACATCATCGATTGGCTAAAGATACATAATTCGTGGGCTGAAGTTGTTGCTAGAACGTTGGACATATTGGATCTGCAGTTAAGGTACAAAATATCTACTGTCACTTACTTCTTACAATGATTTATGATAAATCAAGAGCATTGGCCTATTAACATATCATTGGTTCCATAGACAATACCTTGGCTATATTTTTTAGCCACATGTTTGCAAACCTGTTCTAAACAATAGTTTCTTGTCGGTCGACCTCTTTCATAAAATCCCTACACATAGAAAACATTATGTGTTTGTTTGTATAATTTATTATCCAATTGCTTCTCAAGGAGTCTTATTATCCAATTGGAAATTTAAACATGCCCTGCCTTCTTGGCTATGGAAAATGCCCCCTAGTGACTGACCCATTCCAAAATCCTTTTTCTATTCCAGAAATCCCCTTCAATTTGATCTAGGTAGGCTATTGATTCTTTCGGTTAGGTAATTGGAACCAACATTAAAACACCATCATGGGTGATATTGAACCAAAAATACCTATCATTTCCATTTTCCATTCTTATGTATGTAGATAAATCTCCAATCAAACCTTTGAAAATTACTTTTGAAAATTACAATATAGATGCATCTTTATTCCCTAAAAGACTAAGACTTTAGGCCATTTCTAACAAAGTTGACGAGGTTTATAATTTGAATTTGAGGACATGAAATTAAATAGAAAAACATAAATTTTAGTTACCTTCTAAAGAAAAATCGAAGTCCACTTGAAATCTTGTTGTTTTTGACCTTTTCCCTTCATTTGTAATTTCTTATCTAATTCTTGAGCATATAGCTTTCTGCAATATTAAAATATTTAAATCATATGTTTGTAAAAATGTATTAGGATATTAGGACATGAAAGAAAATCCCTACACAAACATCTGCAGTAGAAAACATTATATCCATTTGTTGAAGGTAGTGTTTTTAAAGTTGCAAAATCTTAAACCCTAAATCCTAAACCCAAACAAGAAAAATCCCCAACGTTTTTGAAGTTGTAAAACCCTACAAGATAAATGATGAAAATAACACTAGGAATAAAAAGCCATACATTACAAACACTTTAGACCAATTCCAAATTTGTGATTATGCCTTGAAAATCCCAGATTGGTGCAAATGGCCTCTTACCTTTAATAACTGACTTAGTATTAAGAGCCTCTTACCTTTAAAGATCTATGTTTGATTTCTTTGATTTCATGTTTATCATTTTCACTATCATGTGTGTGATTTATTTTAAATAACTAGCAATGGGGAATTGTCAAGGGATATGTGAGAGAGGAGGTCGAGTGGGGGATTAACTTCTACCTTATCACGCTTGGCCTAATCGGTAGATAATCAAGTTGTATTTTGAAAGCAAAGAGAAGCTTGAGTAAGTAAGTGGAATGCCACACCGAGAGTAAATATACGAGCTTAGTAATAACACTAAATAAAACTTGTATTTAATTGAGTTCTTATATTTTATACATTATTATTATGTATATATTAGAGGCTATACTAATCAATAATTGATTTGTAGATGTAAAGAAACACTATGAAGGAGCACCTATGAAGACCAATAAGGTAGAAAATGCGGCTCTCTTTAGGATGAATAATATGAGGGGTAAATCTCTTGGTGAAGTTATATGAGATCTCTCACATCATCTGACATTCATTTCCAATTCAATGTAGGTATTATAGGTCTTGATATCCCTCAACATACTAGTTCAATGCTTCTACTTGCAAATTGTAACTTATTCTACTGGTTTGTTTCAAAGAGTTCTTACTAGACTTTGCACATCATATGTGGTTTCATGAAAAACACGTTATCGATTTTAGAGTAAAGAATGATGACGAGGAGGATAAACCCCACTTTACAATAATATTTTTCCTCAATGTTTTAATATGATTTGTCTACGACAATTTCATTTTCCCAACAAGCTTGCATCACATTTATGAAGGGGTTTGCACCCCA
>SNQJ01S0246417.1:0-13129 GCA_010110895.2 Picea sitchensis
ATCAGATTAAAATCTCTCTAGAGGATAGACATAAGACTAAAATTTCTACAAAATGGGAATCCTATCAGTATACAGTTATACCCTTTGGATTGAAGAATGCACCATCTATCTTTTCAAGGGTGGTCATAGCTAATTTTAATAATTTCATACATAAGTTCTTAGAAGTATATTTGGATGACTAGATTGTTTTTAGTATTTTGAAAGATCATGTAGAAGTCCTAAGACTAATGTTGGATAGGTGCAGGCAATGCCAGATCTCATTAAACATCGATAAATGTATTTTCAACACACCTTTTGGGATATTGTTAGGACATGTGGTATACAAATAGGGGTTACTAGTTGACCTTGCTAAGATTGTTGTAAGTGTGAACTTACCACCATCGAAGTTAGTGCGTCAGTTGAGAGCCACACTTGGACATACTGGGTACTACATGAAGTTTATCAAGGGGTATGAAAAAATTACTGCACTGATGGAAAATATGTTGAAGAAGGACACCAAATTTCAGTGGAACAAGGATTGTCAGCTGAGATTGGATACTTTGAAGGAAAATATGGTGACATCACCTATTTTAGTATTTCCCTATTGGGAAAAGACATTTCATGTGCATGTAGATGCATCAACAATAGAACTTGGAGCAATTTTTGTGCAGCTAGGAGAAGGTGACTTAGATCATCCTATATCCTTTGCAAGAAGGAAGTTATCAGACTCAGAGCATAATTACAACACCAGAGAAAGAGAAGGTTGTTACAAGGAAAATCTCTCTATGGCTAGGGTGAACCACAATAGACAGAAATGACTATAGAAATCAACTCCATTCCAAACACATGCTATATAAACCAATATGAAAGTGAGATAAGAAAGAGGCCTACCTCGTCCAATTGTTTGATGAATTCCACCGTTGAGCACTTTGTCCCAAAGCTATATACCTGCAACAAGTTATCAACAAATAAGCAAAGCAATCATATGGTGATAATATAAAATGTTAGCACATTAGATAGCATGATCCATCAATAAACATAACAAATACGCCCATGGATAATAACTCATATATTTTCAAGATATCAATTGGATGGGAAAGGAGTATTTCTATTAATAAATGATTAGAAGAAGTGAAAATATTACATATTTTTGTGTCGGCACGGTTCATAACCGAGAAACTAAGTTCCTTCCAGCTGGGCCTCCACCACTTCAATCCTCCACCAAAGGCAAGCTCATAAGAGAGAAACCATGAGGTTCTCAATCAATAAGGGAAGATCTTGGGGGCTGAACACTGTGTTCAGACTTAAAGGAAAAAGGGATGCAGACTCAATATGAAGTAAATAATTTCTCTAGAGTAACTTTTCTCTCAAAGTTGAATTATTTCTCCTTTTCCATAGCTCGGAATTGGCCCATTTATAGCCTTAAAAATGGAATTGAAGGGCCGATTCAGAAATTTTCTAGCATATGGAAGGCCAAGGATCAGAGATCTCCTATCGTGACATGGAAACCCGACATTTAATTTTCATTTTTTGGCACAAATCCTGATGTATGCAGGCTGTAGTGAAGCAGCCTGTGTATACGCTTGTTGTATAGTGTGCAAGATGTGTACAAGTGGAAAAATATTTATTTTTGTCTCTGGATGTGTAAATAGGGAAGATAAGTCTGCATGGGGAAATGGAATAAGGCCCTCTCTGCAACATTGCATGGGGTGAGGCAAATATTTCTCTAACAAAGGTCTAGCCATGGTTTATGAACTGCAGAAATTCAAACATTAATTATTGGGCAAGCACTTTAAAATGTTCACAGATCATTCTTCCCTAAAATATCTAGTCAACAAGCCAGTGTTGGGGGGCAGGATCTATAGATGGTTTTTATTGTTCCAGGAATTTGATTTTGAAGTAATCATTAAACTAAGGAAACTGAATGCAGGACCAAATCACTTATCAAGGATAACCAATGGAGAAGAACCTACTAACTTAGAAGACAACTTCCCTGATGCACACTTATTTTCAGTACATATAGCTAATGGGTACTTTGCTGATATCAATGAATTATTGAGCATAGGAGTTGCACCAAATGATTTTAGTACCACGCATAAGAAAAAATTGGTTGTCAGATATGGATACTATCAACTAATTGCAGGTCATTTATACAAGCTGGGTGCAGATAGCATTTTGAGAAGGTGTGTGTTGGAACATGAACGACCCATGGTTCTAGCAGAATCTCATGAAGGTATAGATGGAGACCTTGTCAGAAACACTATGTATGATGATCCCAAGCCATTATGCAAGGATCATCTTTGTTTTGGTGTCTTTTTAAAACTTTTTACAGTGAAATGTTTTGTCAAACACTTTCTTGATCTACCTTTAGATGTGTTTATATATGTCACGACAAATATGAGAAAGAGATAACCATGGAACATGCCTCCAACATATGCAATAAGATAGACAACCAAAACATCTCAATTCTTCTTTATTCTTAAAATAAAGAAACCTGCTACAATGATAATAGATCACGGAATGCTCAACGGATGGCCAAGAAGATAAATGAATGAAACATACAAAATGCTCACTGTATATACAAAATATGCCTCCAAAGGGTGATGAGAAATGAAGATCAATACAAAGAGATCTGAATGCCAAACTCTCAATTTGAAGAATCTGCGCTCCAATAGAAGGATGAAACCCTCCATAACAAACTGGCATAAAAGTGTCTAATAACCCTAATAAATATGCCAGCTAATAGTCAGTTGATGGTAAGAACAACCCAGGGTGTGGGAATCTCAATATCCCTCTCAATCTCACAGCCAAATCAAAATCCCCAGCAGATGGTACTTATGATGGTAGAAACCCTAGATGGTGTTACTGCTGCCAAAAGTGTCCATCACCCTAATATGTGATAGATCGGTGATGGTAAGAATAACCAGGGCAACCTTGAGATCTCCAGATCCTACTCAATCCTCGTAGTCTGAGAGTCCCCAGATGAGTGCACTTGCTTGGATGGTGAAACCCTAGATAATTCAAGCCACCTTCAGGAGGCCTCCAAGAATGCTCCTAAAACTCTCGAGCTATAGATCGGGACATTTGCAAGTCACTAGGTAATGTCATAGGGTCATATCTGAAGTGTAAACCCTCCAAACATACTATATCTGGATCTCAAAAACACCCTACTTCTCTTCAATTCGCCCCTTTGCTCAGAAATATCGAGCCACAAAAGCTGTCTCGAGAAGAACTAGTCTGATGTCCAAGATACCAGTGAAAACCCGTGATAGAATTCTCAATGGCCACGCCAATCTCCACCACAGCGAATCTCTCTCAAGATGGTGCACCTCTTGGAATCCCTCAGTGCGCCCACTCTCTCTATCTGCACATGAAGCTGATGTGGAATCATGCATGGCCAGTGAATATGGAACTAGAATGGACAATGGGAAGTATTGCATCTCTGAGACCAAGCTTGGGACAGATAGGTGGAATCTTTCTGCTTGAATGGAATCCTCTAGGGTTTGTTATGTCAAAACCCTCAAAACCTAATAATGGGCTCACAGCTGGCTTGAGAAATCAAAATAAGATCATACATGAATGAATGAGAAGGAGGCCCTTGCCTTTCTTTATACTTTTGGCTCACCTTGTCCTCCAAAGTGACTTTCGATATTGGTTAATTAATTAATTAAATCCTTTAATTAATTAATTAACCTTTTTACCTTTGAAAAGCTCATAATCTCTCCTTGTGGCTTCCCTTGCCAGTGAAAGTCACCTAGCCATCCCATCGTAGTGTTTCTCCTCCCGATTCCAATGAGCTATTACAGAGAGAGGTTCCTCCGGTGTGTTCCCAAAATGACCTCTTCAGGTAATTCCATTGACTTATAGCTCAAAATAGTCAAATCATGGAAATCACGTCGAATCTGAAATGAAACCAAAACCAACCCGATTGAATGGCTCATAATGATGGAATAATCATCAATGCAAGTTGGACCCACAATGCCTCTCAAATACCCACAATTACTCAGCTCTAGCATCCATCGCTACTCTGGTCATCATAAATCTACGCCACGTGATGTCCCCAAAGTGGGGACATTCTACAGTCCTCCCTACTAGAAAATTGTTTGTCCTCAAGCAATACCCAAATACCCAAGTAAAATAGCAGGATCCCATGTCCACATTGGGATACATAGTAGAACCCATCAACGATGAACAATAGCACACTACACCCCCTAGATCCCATGTCGGGGAAGTGAAGCTGCCAATACTCATGAAGAACAATCACGGAAGATATCAACACGTGTGAACCTCTACACGACCCATGGCCTCATCTGAAATGAGTCCATCCTCCAAGCTACTACCAATATCAACATGACCTCCATCAACTATAGTTGTTGATGCCAGAATGAGGTATTGTAAGATCTTTGTGAGACACCCTCAAGTGTTGTGCTCCTCTCAACATTGAAGCTTAATGGAAAGTTAGATTAAATTTCCCCTGTAATGGTCCTCTCTCCCCTGTCGGTCAATGACTGCTCAATCCTACAATCCCTAGATCCCATGCTAACCCTTGTCGATGATCCTCCTACTGACAATGCACTACTCTATCCATGACTATCTATCCCCTGCATACATCTGGGATCCTCTCGCTTGAGAATCCTCAAGATGAAATACCCATGACCACTGAACCTGTTGCCCAGAAGCTGTATCGGCATAGACACCTTTGTAGAAGAAGTACCTATATCCAAACATCTCCATGCCCTATCATGATGATCAGAGGAAGAAAAGGTCTCGCCTCATAGGACAGAGACACATCGATCCCTCCAAACCAACCCAAGGTGGAGTGTGTGGCTCCTGCAGAAGTGCCACACAGTCGTCATGTAGTGAAATATCCTACTAACCAAGTGAACTCCACGGATCCCCATGGAAAACTTGGAATTTATCACTTCCAATCTCCTATGGCTGCTCTTGTCTTTGGGTTGATCACTGTCGGAATCCCATTGCGCTCATATGTCATCACCAGTCCTATGATGCTCACCATCACACACCAAGTCTCAGCTGTCTATCAAACATGGTCCACCTCTGACCTACTGTATGTTGTAAAAGTACTCATGTCATGTAGTCTCGTGCTACTCACTCTCCATGCCCCCGGCCATGGCCTATCCCTCCTCATGCTATTGTATATGATAAAAGTGTCAAGACGGGATAATAGAAACATCTGTTGTTGTAGAGGCTGGGAGTGTCACATCTTTAGTCCAATCCCAATGATTAGACCAAAGCTCATCCCATCGGCTCTCCATGAAAGATGCTCTCTGTGAGTGGTCACCAAGTCCCAACCATCGATTTTAACCCGGAAGTAACCCCTGCATTTGTGGTCAACCAACCTCCATCTCTCATCTACCATGCAGCTACTGAAATGGTGAATATCCCACAACTATGTGTTGCTGCGGAGGAGTGACATCTACATACTCCCACGAGTGTGTCTCCTCCCTGCAAAGCACTATACCTGAATGCCACCATACATCTTGGCATGTCTCTGTGGCTATCACTCATCACCGGTGTGTGCTCAGAAGCATACTCATGTCATCCTTGAAACTCATGTTGTATCACCGGATCCCTGGGCATGCCGGGCAGATCCAGTCTCTATATGAAGTCAACCACTCCCAGAACACAAATGTAAGTGTCCCCATCAAGCTGATGCTCCTTTCTGAATCATCAACATCCTCCTATCAATGTGTTGTGATACATCGTGTCCACTAAGACGAATGAAGTGGATCTCTGACGAACCTCCTCAAAGGGCCGATATAGACTCGATTATTGAAGGGAAGCGGTCTATGTGCCTCCTGAGAGCACTCGAGGATTCTTGAGTGCTCTCCAACTCCTGTGTGAGTCGGTCTACCTCCAACTATTGCCCCCCTTAAGGCCCTATGGTACAACTCACTAATCCCCAGTATGTAGTCTCTGTTTGTCAACAACTGATGGTAGTCAGTGCTCGTCATAGATACTCTCTCCCAGAGTGTGTGAAAACCATCCATGGAAAATCCTCCATGGAAAATCCTTCATCTGGACTACCATGTGCCAATGATGCCTCCCAACAATAATCGGCCACTAATGCTTGTGTGTCATCAAAACGTCTAGTGGCTTTCACGATCATAGCCTCACTAACTCCCCAAGCTGATAACGCTGGGAATGGTGTGACTCCTGATCATACTCATGTTGGGTACCCCCTCATGCCTCTCCCTTTGCTAGTGCCAATCACTAACAACACTCTGCGAGAAAATAAAGTGATGAGCGCCTACTATCTTGTGTGCCACTAGGTACTCTGTATGCCATTGCATCCCATCACTAGATGCCATCTTCCACTGACTCACACTGTATCATGTGAACAGCATCCTCCTGTGCACTCAACTGCTACTATCATCTGCACCTAAATCCCATACAGATGTGTCCATACACATGCTATGGTCATCCTGATTGCTACAAAGTGCATCCTCATCCATGCAATCTGATCTTGGAAGTAACTGCTCCATCCACCTATCAACCTATGCCATATGTTCAACCACTGGAGTCTCCAATAGGCTGCGACTCATATCCTCACGAATGACTTTGTGTAATGGCAGGGTCAATTGCATTATGCGTCATGTACCTCCTCACGGATCGTGGGTCTACGTCGGGTGTGCATCCCTCGCACTAGAGCTCATCCATCATACTGACGTGCCACTAATCACTCATCTGCGTGGCTATCATGGGTGTCACGAAAGGTTTCGGATAATCACGACCCCATAGGAAAACTCATCATCTCTGGGTTCCCGAATAACTTTGTGACTCTCACTAGTGTCACCACTTTCTGGCGAGAGCGTGGGTCATGAATGGTATGTGACGTGTTTGCTAAGACATTGGGGCTATCGTTACGTCCATCCGGTTGCCTATCCACTACCTGGGTCATCATCCTCCTCAGGTGTGCAAGCATCACTAGCCTCTGATGCAAGAGTCATCCTCACTATCCTCGAGGTAGAGTCACTATCACTAGCCTACGTGCTAAGTCATTGTCATCATCCCGGTTGCTTCTCTGAATCCTCATCATCATTGTACTCTCGTACCTCAACAATATGCTTCTTGCCCGCCCTACGCTGAGGTTCTCAAGGCTTCCTTACAGCGTAGCAACATTGCATGCTCCTAATGGGTGTGGGGTTTTTTTTTTTTTTTTTTTTTTTTTTTTTTTTTTATTTTATGTTGTTTTGATTTCCTCCCTCTTCTTGAGCTAATGTGCAATCTTCTTTTTGTTCCATATAGGATTTTTATAGGGATAGGGAACCATTGGAATGTTATGAGCCTTTTGAAATTATTGATGGTTTTATATTCTCTTTCACACTCCTCAATCCTGAAAATAATATCCATCTTATTGTAGCTCTGCTAATCCCACTGGCTGGTAGGAATCTAGCTCACGATACCTTAATGATCCCAAGCCATTATGCAAGGATCATCCTTGTTTTAGTGTCTTTTAAAACTTTTTCTAAGTGAAGTATTTTGTCAAACGCTTTGTTGATCTACCTTTAGATGTGTTTCGCCATGTGTCTGAAAATGACAGAAAGAGATAACCATGGAGACCCATACCTCCAACCATATGCAATAAGATAGACAAGCCAAAACATCTCAATTCTTCTTTATTCATAAAGCGAGCTTGCTACAATGAATATGTCGTGCAGATGCTCAATAGATGGCCAGAAGATAGACAATAGATAAGAAATTTTGCTACAAAATGCTCCGCTAATACAAAAGATGCCTCAAAGGCTGAATGAGAAATGAAAATCAATACAAGCGGTCTGAATGCCAAACTCTCTGATTTGAAGATGCCATGCTCCAATAGAGGATGAAACCCTCAATAACTTTCGATACCGCTACCAAAAGTTTCCAATCTCCCTAATAAATATGGCAACTGATATATCGGGTGATGGAAAGAACAACCAGGTTCCCAAATCTCCAAGATACCTCTCAATCTCTATTAGATCTAAAATCCCCAGAATGGTGCACCCCATGATGAGTGAAACCCTAGATAATTAGGCCACTGCTACCAAAGGTGTCCAATCACCTAATAAATATGCCAATGATAGATCGGGTGATGGTAGAATCTTAGACAGCAGATCTCCAAGATCCCTCTCTCAATCTCTGTAGATCTAAATCCCCAGCGAGATGGTGCACCTTTGGATGTTTGAAACCCTAGATAATTTGGCCACCTGTGAAGGGAGGGCCTCCAAATGCTCTGAAACTCTCCCGGAATATAGATCAGGGGACATTCCAAGTCACTAGGTAAAGTCTTAGGTTCATATATGAAGTGTAAACCCTCCAAACGAACTAGATCTGAATCTAAAAGCACAGCCTCCTTCTCTTAAATTCGCCTTTGCTCGAAATATGCGGTATAAAAGCTGTCTCGAGAAAGCACTAGATCGATGTCAAGGCCACGCAATGAAAACCGTGATAGAATCCTCCATGGCCACTGTAATCTCCTACAATCTCTCCAAAGATGGTGCACCCCTCTTGGCGGAATCCCTCAGCCCAGTGCGCCCTCTCTCTATCGCACATGGCTTGATGTAGAATCCTCTGGCGGAGAGTAGATATGGAACTAGAATGGTGTGGGAAGTATTGCATCTCCGAGACCAAGCTTGGGACAAGATGTGTGGAATCTTTCACCACCGAGTAGTCCTCTAGGGTTTGTTATGTCCAAAACCCTCCACGACTGATATTGGGCTCGCTAGCTAGAAGCCGGAAATCAAAATAAGATCATACATGAATGAATGAGAAGAGGCCCTTGCCTTTCCTTTTATAATTTTTGGCTCACCTTGTCCCTCAAAGTGACTTTCATTTTATTAATATTGATTAATTAATTAAATCACTTTAATTAATTAATTAACCTTTTACCTTTGAAAAGCTCCTTATCTCTGCTTGTGTGGCTTCCCTCGCTTCCCTTGAAAGTCACTTCTAGCCATCCCATCTGTAGTGTTTCTCCTCCCGATTCAATGAGCTATTATGTGAAGGTTCCTCCAAGTAATGTGCCCAAAATGACCTCTTAGGTGATTCCATTGACTTATAGCTCAAAATAGTCAAAATCATGGAAATCATTAGAATGAAATGAGAGCCAAAGACAACCGATGTGGAATGGCTCATAATGATGGAATATGATCATCAATGTAGGCTGGGCCCCCACAATGCCTCTCAAATACCTGACCGCACCATCTAGCATCCATCACGGCTACTTTGGTCATCATAAATCTACGCCCTATGATGATGTCCCAAAGTGGGGACATTCAGACTACCGCACATAAGGTATTGCGTGCAAGATTATGGTGTATGATTCATAAGGATGCAAAAGAATATTTCAGGCTGTATTGTTTCAAGCTAGAGAATCGGTTGGAAAACCCAATAGAATGGATGATATTCCCCTAAGACCACCAGTAACTCTTTAGGTATTTGAAAAGTGTGAAATAGATTTTTTTGGACCCCTTAATACACCAACAAGAAGTTTAGGAGAAAGATGCATTATTACTTGCTTGGAAAAATATTTAGCAGAGATGACGGAAAGCAACACTAGTCAAGTATTGCAATGCAGGGACATGAGCACACTTCTTATTTAGTAGGTGATTACAAGATTTAGATGTCCTAAGTTCTAATGTGTGACCAAGGAACCCATTTTATTAATATTACCATCAATTCTATGACTGAGGAATTTGAAATATATCACTAGAAGAGCACCATGTCATCCTCAAGAAAATGGAACAACGGAAGCCTCCAACAAGATTTTGGAGAATTCCCTGACAAATTTTTGTAATATGACAGAGATGATTGGGATTTAAAATACCAGAAATATTATGGGCATATAGGACTACATGGAAGAAGTTGGCCGAAATTAGGGGCGGACACCATTCAAATTGGTGTATGGACAAAAAGAAATGGTTCCATTAGAATTTTTGGTACTTATGCGTGCATGGAAACAATTACAAATATGACAAAAAGAGGCACAACACAAGAAATATTAAGTCAACTTATGGAACTAGAAAAAGACATGATCCTGGTAGGATTCAACCAAGAGGTACAAAAAGCAAAGGAAAAATCTTTGCATGGCCGGTTACACATAGAGAAGAAGATATTTAAGGAGGAGATCAGACACATTAAGAAGAAGATATTTAAGGAGGGAGATCTAGTTCTCCTCTATGACAACAATTTTTTGCAACATCCTGGTAAGTTCATAATGCATTGGCTAGGGCCATATGAAGTGAAGTATGTCATAGATGGAGGATATGTGCAACTAAAGGATTTTATATGAAAAAAAATGCAAGGAATGGTGAATGGTAGTCGATTGAAACTATATAGGGACAATCAACCTACTAACTCTCAATAGTTGCAATGTAGTAAGGAATCCACGCGTATAGTGTACTATAGTAGAAATTAGGAAATAAAACTTATGAAAAGACATACAAAGTAGAAAAAGAAGAAAAATAAAGATAAAAACAGAAAAAATGAAGAAAAATCCAAAAAGAAGTACTTATGATGACGAAGTGATTCAGGAATGACATCGTGAAGCAATTGGTGTGACAAAAGTTCGAAGACTGTGTGCATGAAAATTGGACACTACACAAATGCACAGAAAAAGTGAAAAATACAACAAAACATTAATGACCTGGTCTATAAAGAGGGAAAATCATGGGCAAGTTTGAAACTTAGCTATTTTTGAGAAAATAGAGAACTGTAGAGTGAAACCTAAGTGAAATTGTGTGAGGAAGATAACGATTGACCAATTAGCATACAACATGAAACCTCTGAAGGTTGGCACCCTAGGGCGATATACTAGGGTTACTCGTCGGGATGGCAGAAGAAAGGAAAGAATGACAGAGCTTGAGAATGTGGTAAAATTGAAAGACATCACAACCTTGGCGACATAATTGATCAGCTCAACCAAGATTGAGGAATAAAAATCGACATTGGAACAAGTCGAAATGGGTTAGAGATCTGAAAACCCAAATGGCAGCGCAAACCCTAACCTAGAAAAACCTGCAGAACCTAAGGGAATGAAGGAGAAACAACAAGGACATGGCGTAGAGGAGGTATTGGTAGAGGATATCACAAATCATTTGGACACTAAGGGAGAGGAAGAAGACATGACCGAAACAATGGTAGAAGGCCACCCAACCATTGACCAGAAAAGAAAGGCGCCAGACACAACAAAGATCACACTCCTGTACATCTCGGACATCATGATCACAGTGGAGGATATGATGGGAAAGGTTCCAAAGCTAAGATACTCCAACCATGATGTTCTCGACACGTTGAAGTTTCCATGCCTTGCAGAGGAAACTTATTTGGCGTACACAGGGGAGATAGGACTCCTAGGAAGACCCATCTTGGAGCTAATGCAGTGGATAACAAGGCTCTATAATTCAGGCATCATGAACCTGTTGGATATACTAAATTTTGGGCGTTGTAAGAATTTTGTCTTTTGCATCAAACAACTCTTTGCCAGGGTACATGGAGGTATCATGTGGATGGATAGGCCAGTCCCTATTGACGTGGCATTGATTTCCAATATTACATGGTTTCCCACTATTGGCGCACAACCCGAAGAATATCTAGAGAATAAAGAACATGAAAAATAAATTGCAGAGATAGTGAAAGCGCAATTTAGAACCAATAGGGGGAAAATGGGTATAGTCATCAAAGACATTAATGACACCGCAGAAAGGTTCACCAACAAGCTAATGGATTTCAATTTTTTGAGGAAGTGCAGGAAAGAGGAGGCCCCAACAGGAGTCATAGAAGTAGCAGAAAAATAAGCAAAAGGAGTAATGTTCAGCTGGGTGCCCTACCTACTTAATCAGTTTTTGATTGAATCCATGGATGTATAGGACAATGGAACTGGGTTCCATTATTCCTGGATCCTTGTACTCATAAATTTGGTAGGCTGGTAGGAACCAAAGTTTTCAGCATTTGTCAACAAGAAGAGGAAGTGCTATGCATAAAGATATGAAACCCTCTGGAAAGCTAAGGAAACCAAGAATCAGCAAGAAAATAATGCAGTGTTTTCCATGTTTCTGGAAGAAATGAAATAGAAAACAGTGAATGTGTGGAGGATTCCTATTGAGGTGGTCCAAGAGAACGCAAGGATTTCCAGGTTTAAGGCATCCAAACATCACATGTGGATCCAGGCCACAAAGGACACGAAGAAAAAGTGGTTGGAGATGTAGTAATGTGTATCAAGGCAAGAGGTCGACTTGATTATCAAAGAATGGGACATGCAGTGGAAGGTGCCAACAAAAAATAAAGACAACAAAACCAAGGAGAAAGCAGAGGCAGGCACGTCGAAAAATACAAGTAGTACAATTGACAAAACCATAAAGGCTGTAGAGCGCGCTTAAGCGTCCAGAAGCAGTGCAACAACAAAAAATCCCAAGAATAAAGAAACAGTCTCAAGGGAAGAAGTTAAGGGTGATGACAAGAATGGAGAAACCTCTCAACCTGAAGAGGAGGAAGCATAGAAGCAGAATATTGGGGCGCAACCCTCACAAGCGAAGAGAACTGCAACGAAGGAGGAGGAAACCCATAAAAGAATGAAGTACCAGAAGAAGCCTCCAATAATCACACTTACAGAGGACAATGTTGAGCTAGTGGTAGACAAAGTCCAGGACATGAGAGAATATTTCATACGCATAGGGGTAAATTCATGGAGCCAGGTAACACTTTCATGACAATCAGATCTCCAAAATTCTGAAAGACGTTTTTTCGGTCGAACTATTTTTTTTTTCATTGAACGTCAAATTGAATGGTACAGTGACGACGCCCTTGATCGATTTTCATGTAGAATTTTAGCCGAACAGATTTTCTTCATCCGACAATATTTTTTCGGCCGAAAGATATTCCAGCCAAGAGAATATTTCGTCCGAAACATTCGTTTGACCGAAATGTATTTTCTGCCGAAATATCTTTCGGCTGAAAAAGTCTTTCGGTCGAACAAATGTTTATATATTAACCACACATTGTAATTGTTCCAGTATTTTGCGCTCTTGCCGAGTGATAGTGATAGTGAGGTATTTTGAGCTGTTGGCGAGTGATAGTGATAGTGAGGTCTTTTCTTGCGGTTGTTTGACCTGTTAGTGGTCGCTTGAGCTATTTGTTGCAGTCGCTTGAG
>SNQJ01S0246418.1:0-13128 GCA_010110895.2 Picea sitchensis
GAATTCTAGCTCACCCCATTTCCACTTTATCATCCACGACCTTCATGCACTCACACACAACTTTTCTATGCAGGTAGTCTACATTACTTAGATCATTTAAAAGGCCTACATTCAACCTTTTGTAAGGAAACGAGTATGCAAATAAATAGAGGAAAATCATCTATTTTTGGGGGGGGGCATGAATGAGTAGGAGAAATAGTATATCTCTCACCTACTAGACATCCATTATAAAAGAATGGATGAAGGCCTTAAATACCTCGATTTATTTCTTAAGGAAAATGGATATGTCAAAAGAGATTGGGCTTGGATCCTTGCAAAGGTGGAGAAAAAACTACATGCCATATTCAATAAATGGATATCTCAATAAGGATACCTTGTTTTGGTGAAATATTTATTAGATATAATCCCATTGTATTGGATCACATTAACCTAGGTCCCAAAAGGAATCATGAATAAAATCATGCATATCTCCTTTCAGTTTCTTTGGTATGGCACAAAGGAAAACAAATCCTCAGTTTTAGCTTCTTGAAAAAATATGGCTACTCATAAATACCAAGGAGGTTGGGGCCTCAATTTTTTTTTTCACAAAGGCCTTAGCTGCTAAAACTTCTTGGAGCTTAATTCAAGGTATGGGTCTTTACTCTTAGGTGCTTCAAGACAAATATGTGGGAATCCCTCTTGGATTGGATTATAAAGTGAAACAAAGGTTAAATTACAAATGGATCCATCATATGGAAAGATTTGGTGAATGATTTTCCTATCATTATGAATAATTTGATATGGAAGGTTGGAAATGGTAGACAAGTTGTTATCGAAAAATATCTCTCGATCGGATGTGAAAACAATCACCTTCACCTAGACCCTGTAATTATCTCATTGAACAATATAGGTTTGTTCTTCTTGCATAAAATTTGCATGGGAATTAGCTATCATGAAAATTATTGTCCTAAGAGAGGACGAAACCCCCTTTTGGTTGTACTACATTTTGTCCCTCTATAATGCTTTTATCATAATCTTGGACTAGGAGGATCAACTAATATGGTCTCCCAATCCTTCGATAGGGTATTCCTCCAAGATTGGATATCTATCGATCTCTCAACCCAATAAGGATATCCCCCCTTCTTGGTGCGCTAAGAAATTATGGAAACTCAACTTCCATTCCAAAGAAAAACTATTCATATGGCTCTTGTTGCATAACAAAGAACCCACTTGGGATCGTCTTTAGAGAAGAAATTTTGTTGGCCTAAGAAGATGTTGTCTATGCAAAGAAGAAAATGAATCAAAGAAACATATCATCATGGATTTCCATTTCTGTAAGGAAGTCTAGATAGAGCTCAAACATTCAGTGGGAAATAGCGATTAATGGGACTTGATCAAAATTGCTTTTAAATTGTGGTACAACAATTCATCAATAAAGGAAATGAGGGATATTCCCTTAATCATAGCCTGGGGAATATGGTTCTCCCAGAATCACACCCTCTTTGAATATGTCTCTCCCTCTTATGACCATTGTGTAGTAAACAATCCTTTCCATCCAAGCAACCCTTCCTCAAGCCTCACTTCCATTCCAAAATCCTTACGGGAAAATTGCCAAATATTAAAGGACTTTCTCTAGGATTTCTTTGATGGGGAAGTGAAAGGAAATTCTTCCTTAGGTGGGGCAAAGGGAATCATATACACCTATAAGGACTCCTATATCTCTTTCACAGTAGGTATGTGACCTACAACAAATAATTTCAGTGAATTAATGAAACTTTATCGCACTCTTCTTCTTGCTAAGGAGCATGGAATTTCTTGGATGCATATATACAAAAAATCTATTCTCACCATAAATTAGATGAATGGAGTCTGCTCTCTTCAACATTATACTATTTGGCCACTTTTCCAAGAAAAAAGTCACACTTAAAGATTATTCTCACACTTCTGTTTTTTTCATGTTTATAGGAAACATAGCCAAGAAGCAAACATACTCTCCAAATATGGAGTGGAGATGGACAAGGGATCATGGAAAGTCAACAAAAATACACAGGATTGATCCTACAAATACATTCACCCACAATGGAACCATCTCTGATTATCCCCTCATGGATGGATGTTTTTGCTTCCTAGAGAGGATTCTCTCTTGGAATTTTGATTGATAAATATGTAAATAAGACTCTTCTTTTTTGGGATTTGAGGGACACCAGTCCTAGACTATGCTCAATTATTTTGGAAAATCAACAGACTTTAGCAGATCCTTTTGAAGGACATTGTAAGAAGACAACTTTATAATATTGTTATAAACTAATAATTATTGAATATATATATTGTCTCTCTGCACAGTCATAGGTTGTTTCATTATTGGGCAACATCCATCCAAATTCCATCAACATCTACAAATCTAATTTTGTTATATATGTAGTAAAATTATTTTCTTTTTTCCTTGAAAAAAAATGTAAAGAATAGGGCATATATCATTCCCAAAGATTTAAGCATAGAGGGGCTATATAGAACATTCTTGTACACATACAACATGTCTACATATATGTATTCCTCCTAACCACCCAAACTAAACCCAATTAACAAATAAATTAATAAATTATGAGTTATAAATTGATATTTATATAATAAAAATTATACAAAATTATAAATTGATAATGATAAATTGTACCATGTTAAGCTCTATAATGATAATGTTATTTAATGTCAATGTATGATATTATTATTATACTGTTATTTAATGTTATTGTTTAATGTCAACATTAACATTGAATGATATTGTTATTTAATTACTGAACAATAGGATTATTTGTTGATGAGATAGAATGACACTTTTGATCGTCATACTACTCACAAAGTATTTGGTGATAAGGAATCATCAATGTTGTGATAATGCATTTTAAGGGGACAAAACTTCATATTAATATTTATTTTTTCATTGGATAAATATGATATTTTAAGAGATAAATTATACACAATGACACTGTTAAATAAAGCAATGATAATATTGTGTGTGCTTCTTCTAGAGATTTAATTGTGTGTGAGTTTTCGAAACATCTGACATTTCAAGTGAACACTCCACCCATCATTAGGGACAAAAATAGCTCTAATAATTATCTAATAGAGTATGATGGGGTGAGGATTAAATAAGGTGGAATATAGTCGTTGGAGAGAGATGTTGAGAGAAATTGAAATTAAAGATTGAAAAAGGGAAATAAGAAGGGTGAGAAACCCGTTGAGGGAAAAAATAAATTAAACATGTGATATGAATGAAATGGAATTAAAAGATATGGATTTATAGAGATATGAGGAAGAGATTAAAAGTTTTGGTTAATATAAAAAAGATGAAAACTAGTCATTTGAAAGGAAGTAAATAATAAAAGTCAAAGGAAAAAGGATTAAAAAGGGTGAGAAATTAGTCGTCGAGGGAAAATATGATTAGAAATGTAAATTATGAAGGAAATTGAAATTAGTGAAATTAAAAATGAGATTAATAAGATTAAAATTACTATAAAGAATAAGGATTTAACAAAGGAGAAGGAATTACAAGTTTTTATTATGTAATGGGTGGAAATTAAGAGAGAAAATAAATAGGTTAAAGAGGGAGGAAACAGAGTTTTGAAATAAAGAAAATCTATAAAAGTAAAGGGAGGGGAGCATGAAGAAGAACGAAAAATTAGATAGATGTTATAGGGGGGAAAATAATACCAAGACGTGAGAATAAGTGAGAAGATAAAAAGGGTGTAGAGATAAAGGAAGGTTGCAAGAGAGGGGGGAGATAAGGGGAAGAGATAAGAATTATCTAAGTAAGTGGTGGATAGTAGGTTTCCATGATTGGCTTAGTTTATAGTCGTCTTCTCGATTAAAGTTGTAGGGATGTTTTTCTATTTCAAGATCTTCATGAATGATCCGGGAGGAGTAATGAGGTGTTGGTGAAATGATTTTTTCTTGGTCAAAGCATATAATATGCTTGGTTGTGTTGAAGTGTTCTGCGATCATTGATTTGGAGACGTCGTTGTTGAGGGTATTCTGTGATTTTTGTGGAGGGTATTCTCATCCTCATATATGAGAATACTTTCTAAGGGTTTTGACATTTCATTTCATGAGGTGTGAGGTTTGTTGTATAAAACAATGTTTTCTTGTGATCTTGCTAACAATTGATTGTGTCAAGACACGTCAGGTTGCATTGCAGTATTTGGAAAGAGATTTCTTACCTGTTCTTTGAAATGCATATACAAGGTTTCTAACAACATCATGACTTGTTTCTAAACGTTTTTTTATTTTAATGCCTAAAATTATCCTAACAACAATCAAACTTCTAGATTATAACAAAGCCAAAAATAATTGACATTTAACAACATGAAATTTTGTTTCTAAATTTTCTTTAATGATTTTATAATAATGATAACAAATAGTACGATTAGGTAACTTACCTTCAAGTGACGTTATACTACTTTCATCGAACTTAATGTGTTTAGGATTTCTTTGTTGCACAATGCTCAATCTAGGTAGGGACGGTGAACCCCTATTCTAGCACTCTTGACCCCCCTGCTATGGAGTTAACAATGTTTCATTTCTTGCCCCTTCAATCACTGGAAGATCAATTATGGGAGGAGAGTGGACATGGGATTGACTAGTTTCTGGAACATTTGACTATCCAACAAGAGGTTGCACCAAAGGAACTTCTTCATCAAAACGTTGTACACCAGTTTCCTCTCTAATTTCATCCATTGTATAATAATCTCCAAGAAAATCCTCCATCATGTGGTCATCCAAAAAACTTTGTCTTGATGAGATATTGGATGGATTGGTCTCTAATGAAATCCTATGCTTTTCTTGTGGTGATGGAGGAAAAACAATAGAGGCATATATTCTACTATACATTTGTTTTTCCTCTTCTAAAACCCTACGCTTTGACATACATAGCTTTTCCTTTTCTCTTCATTCTTCTACCTTTTCTAATTTTTTCTCTTTTCTCGAGGACTTTCTTTCTCAAATCCATCAGTTCCACATTTTTTAAGAGAAAAAATGGCTTCCAAACACCCCAATAAGACAACGAATGTTTCTTGGTATTACACAAGAATAAAACTAACAATTCCAATTCCAATTCCAATTGGATAAATTTGTCTTAGTATTACACAACTAACAATTCCAATCGGACAAAATTTTCTTCCAATTCCAAGAAGACACATGAAGAAAATAAAATAATTCCAATTGGACAAATTTTCTTCCAATTCCAAGAAGACACAAGAAGAAACAGACAACAACTCCAATTCCACTTGGACAAATATTTCTTCCAATTCTTCCCACAATGGTCTTGCAATAGAAAAAAATTGTCTATGAATCAAATAACAATACTAAAATAAGAAAAAATATTTTTGTGAATGTTATTTTTGTTTACAAATGTCGGGAAATATTTGTCGGGCTTGAGATAGATGAGGTAGTGGAGTGTGCTTGGCACCAAAATATCCCCAGGAGGAATGCACACACATTCTTGTTGGGCATAAACAAACAACAACTGCAAGGCTAAGAGTGCATGCACACTCTTTATGCAACAAATTAAACATTTATTATAGACAAAACTTCTTTATGAATGAATATGTATAGGGGTATGGGGACAACTAGGAACTAAGAGGCTAGGATTGAATGTTTTTTCAAGCATAGAGAAATGGTTAGAGCACCAAGATGTCAATGATGTGGGTGCAAGGGTCTGAGGCCTTTAACAAGAGGTATATGCATAATGCACTCAGGGCTTGAGTGTTGAGGGGGTAAGGGTTGAGTATAGGTTATGCCTAGGCTTAGATGGAGCTAGGGGGTTCTAAATCATGGTCTAAATCTAGCTCTAGCTCTATGTCATGGTATATTCATGGTCGTTTCATAGGTCTAGGTGATGGTATAGGTATTTCCATGTATAGGTATTGCTATGTTTATATATAGGTCTAGGTTTTGACATGTCTAGGTCAATGCCATTTTTTTCCTTGTGATGTAGGGAGGGGGGGTGCAGAGAGAGGAAGAAAGAGAGTGTTAGAGGGGGAGAGGGGAAGACAAAGAGAGTAAGAGAGAGTGAGGGATAGGGATATAGAGAGGGGGGGTAGAGAGAGAGAGAGGACAAGGGGAAAAAGAGGGAAAGGGGTTTAGATAGAAGAAAATAGAGCGAGGTGGGGAGAGTGGGGGAGAGAGAGGGAGGGGGATATAGGAAGAGGGTGACATTTATATGTAAGAGGTAAAGATAGAAGGGAGTAGAGATGGATTGTTTGAGAGTGTGACAGGGTGGGAGAGAAATACCAAGAGGGAGGGAGTAGAGAGAGAGAGGTGGGAGAGAGAGTGATGTACACCCCCCTTCTCTTCCTTGGGGATGTGCGACCTACCGATCAAGGATCTTCTATTCTCCAAGCCAAATTGGCTCTCTGAAACCCTAATGGTCTCACTTGTGACTAAACAAAGGCCCTTTAAATATTCTGGTGTAGGTTTTATGACACCCGCAACCTCTTCCTTCACGCTGTTGAACTATCAAGTTTCATGTGCTAGCTCCTCTTCCATTATCCCTTTCCCATATGTGACCTCGAGCTATGTCCTCATGTAATCATGTGATTGCGGGGAAGTCTAGAGTGGTTTTGGGCCACACTACTTTTCTCCCCGCAATTCACTATCATCTTCCACGCATCCCTTTGGAAATACCATGGTTTCAATTATGACCCACTCTAAAAATTTTAAAACACGATCACTTTCTGTCCCCGCAATTAAGCGTGACCATTGATCTTATGATCTCGAGCGTTACCTCTGGATCGATGACTAATATTTTTCCTCTCTCTACCTTGGTCAAATATCAATCAACGACCCTTTTCCTCCTTTCACACGCACTCCCAGATCTCCATGATCTATCAATGCATTCCCTCTTTCCAAACCGATGACTACGATTGATTTCTCCCTTTGGGCTTCGATACTTTCAATTCTCAACTCTCGCTTACTCCACAGTACTTCCACCTGAAGTCGAAAATATTTCGACCCGTTTCTGTCACAGATCAAAAGTTGTGGTTCACTTCGCTCTTCGGGCTTTGGGAGTTTAAACTCTTAGTATTCTCTTTCTCCCATAATGCTTTCACCCGAAGATGATGATTTGTTGACACATGTCCCTCACATATCGACGATTGTGGTTCACTTTGGATCTTCAGGCTTCGAGAGTTTCCAATCTCATTCTTCTCTTTCTCCCAGAATGATTTCACCTGAAGATGACAATCTGTCGACCCGTGTCCCTCACAGATCGACAGTTGTGGTTCACTTCGGCTCTTCAGGCTTTCAGAGTTTCAACTCCTCACCGAAATCATATAATTGACCTTCCTCCGAAGTCTCAAATCTATTGACACATAGCTCCTTGGTGACCAATGGCTAGGATCTATTTCATCTCTTTGGCAATTTCACTCTCTCCTTGTCTATAAAATTATGAAGTTGTAGATATTACACCACCTGTCCCTCTAGATGATGGACGATCCCTGGCCTCTTCAGGACTTCAGTGAATCCTCACTCCCTTGTACACACAGAGACTTAAATCTTGTGTACTTTTCCCAAATCTGATGATCCAGAATGATCCTGCTCCCTCTTGAACGGATCTTATTCAATGACTCATGAAACCTTCAGAACTTCATTTCCCTTGAATATTTCTTTCGCTATCTCTCTTGATATTTCTCTCTCAAACCCTTTGACTCCTTAGAGGTTTACTTCGACACTTAGAGCAGTTTCGGATATGTGCACTCCTTGCAACAGATTCTTATGCAAGACTTAGCTTCTTGTGGGTGATTGTGCACTCATTGCCGTAGTCCCTTTTCACTCCTTGCAAATGGAAAGTTCACACTATCTCTTCTGAGCTTCTGATTCGAAACAAAATCGGTCACTCCTTACAATAGATTTTCATGCAAGACTTAGTTTCTTACGGCGACTGTGCACACCTTGCAACAGTGCCTTTGCACTCCTTGAAAATAGAAGTTTCACGCTATCTCTTCCGACCTTCTGAGTCGAAATAGACTCTGTCAGCGCACCCATTGTGGACTGTATGCACACCTTGCATGAACTCAATGAAGAGAAAACAATCGAGACTTATCCAAACACTTCATAGTTTCATATACTCAACAATATAACTCATTCATTCATGAATCAAAATAATAAGGAATTGTAAATAGTAGTGACACCATGCATTTAGATCAATTTTCCCCTGTTATATTCATTCAAATGTAAATGGCTATAGCTATGATAAACAAAAAACTAAAAATTCAGAAACAACTAAATCAAATCAATCTCCTAATAATTTGTAGTAGCGTCATTCAGACATACAAAACCTCTATTTATCCTAGAGGGTTCCTAGGGCTCCCTCTGAATACTCGTCTACTCGAGAAAAAAAAACTATTTGCTACTTAATTTTCGTTACATTAAAGTCTAGGAATGAAAACTCCCAGATCACACATGATCATTCAGTTCCCAAGTGTTTGATATTTTTCATAGTTTCAATCAGTTCCAAAAATATTGATAGGAAACGCCAATGTTTAAGATTCCAAAATAATTCAAAAGGTGCATTATGGTGTTGATTTGTCCCTCCATGTGTGCTTGCTGGCGATACTCCTGCATCATACTCCCCTGGACAAAAATTCATGGACTCCTGTCCATGAGCTCCTGCACTGACTTTCCATGCTTCTAGATATTAGCTTCATTTTCCCAACCGACATATTCTATTGGGTGTCCCTTCCATTTGACCAAATATTCAAAACAAGTCTTCCTCTTGGTCTTCTTGCCAATCCTTTGATCAACGATCTTCTCGATCTATGGATTTTCTGCTACAGGCATTTGATTTTACCATTGAATCTCTTTCTGACCTTTTGTTTCTCCTGCTTCATCTTCCTTATAAGGATACAGGTATGATATGTTGAATATGGGTGATATGCCCACATCATATGGCAACTCAATATCATAGGAATTTGCATCAACCTTCCTTAAGATATTACATGGCCCTATGTTCTTCATCTTCAACTTGTTATATGTTCCCCTAAGGAACATTTCTTTCTTGAGGTGTGTCAAAAACTGATATCCTACTTAAATTTTAATCTCTCTGCGATGTTGATCAACTCTGTGATTGTACTCTTGGTTAGAGTTCTGCAACTACTCTTTGATCTAGCTATGGAGCTTCTGCATTTCTGTAGAAAAATCTTCTACTCCATCACTTTTGATTTCACTATGTTCTAAGTCTCTCAACTCATATACTCCTCTTGCTTTCATTCCATACAGTATTTGGAATGGGCTCTTTCTAGTGCTCCTATTTGGTGATTCATTGTATGCAAATTATGCTTGTGGAAGAATTTGATCCCACTGACTATGATGCTCAGTGGCTAGACTCCTCAATAAGTTTCCCAAAAATTTTCTCACCACCTCAGTCTGTCCATCTATATGAGGATGATAAGATAATTTGAAGGACAAATCTATCCCCAACTTCTTCCACTCTATAAATTATCAATGAATTTGGTATCTCTGTCTCAGACAATACTTTTGGGTAATCCATGAAGTTGAACAACTTCCTTGAAAAATAAATTTTCATCATGTGTTGCATCACTAATCTTCTGGCATGGGATAAAGTGTTCCATCTTTGAAAATCTATCCACCACCACAAATATGGAATCACATCCCTTTTGTGTTCTTGGCAGCCCCAACAAAAAATCCATGCTTATTGCATCCCAAGGCCTCTCTGGTATTGGAAATGGTTGATACAATCTAGTGTTATGTCGTTTGCCTTTTGCATGTTGGAAAATTCTACATCTGTTCACAAAATTTATCACTTATGTTCTCATACCTGGCCAATAGTATGAACTTCTCAATTGGGCAAATGTTTTATCATGGCCGAAATTTCCAGCCAATCCTCCACTATGATTTTCCTTCAAAAGGTTATCCCTCATTGAGAATTTTGGTATGCACAATTGATTGCCCTTGAACACCAATCCCTCTTGAATCATATACTTTGTCCATTGGCTCTTGTCTCTCAACATAGGATTTGCACATGCTTTGCATGCTTCCTTGAAATCTAGGTCATCACAATAGATATCCTTAAGGTGTTCAAACCCCAAGGTATAACCTGAAATTCCTACAAAATCATACATATCTTGCTCAATGCATCAACAACTTTGTTAGGATTACCATAAATATTTTTATTGACAAAAGTGAAATTTTGCATAAATTATATCCACTTAGCATGCCTCTGATTCAATTTTTCCTATCTGGTTATGAATTGTAAAGCTTTGTTATCATTGTACAAGACAAAATCCTTTGGAACAAGGTAGTGCCTCCATTTATTCAAGGCTTGAATTATGGCATAAAACTCTTTGTCATATGTGGAGTACTTTCTCTTACTCTCATTCAACTTCTCACTGAAATATGCAACATGCCTATTATCTTGGCTCAAAACTGCTCCAATTGCAACTCCACTTGCATCACATCTCACTTGAAATGTCTTCCCAAAATTTGGCAAGACCAGAATTGGTCATTCTATTATATTCTTCTTCAATATATTGAAGCTCCTCTCGGCTTCTTCTGTCCATTTAAAAGACTTGTTCCTCTTCTTCAGGTATCCATCATTGGTGCACAAATTCCACTTAAATATCTAATGAACTTCATATAGAAACTCGCTAATCCACGAAAACTTCTTACTTCAAACATACTCCTTGGTGATGGCCATTATTTGATTTCTTTCACCTTCTCTGGATCCATCTTCAATTCATTTGAAGATATCACAAAACCAAGTAAATGAGTTATGTCTTCATAAAAGAGGACTTCTTCATATTTATCAACAACTTCTCTTGTTGTAGTCTCCTCATTACTAATGTCAGATGTCTCAAATGCTCCTCTTTAGTCCTTTTAAAGACCAATATATCCTCCAGATATACAATCACAAACTTACCAATGAAATCCTTCAATACTTCATTCATCAGTCTCATAAAAGTACTTGGGGCATTTGTTAATCCAAATGGAATAACAATCCACTCATACAACCCTTCATTTGTATTAAACATTGTTTTTCACTCATCACATCCTCTCATCCTTATCTGGTGATATCTACTTTTCAAATCTATCTTAGAAAATAATTTTGCTCCACTTAAACAATCCATTAAGTCATATGTTCTTGGCAAAGGAAATCTATACTTGATGGTGATCTTGTTTATGGCTCTCAAGTCTGTACACATTATCCACCCTCCATCCTTATTTGGACTCAACACAGTTGGTACTACACATGGACTCAAAATTTCTCTAACCAAACCCTTGTCTAATAATTCCTTCACTTTTCTCCTTACCTCCTCATTATCTTGAGGTGTCAATATGTACGCTGCTTTGTTTGGTAGACTTTCTCCTGGTATCAATTCAATATGATGGTTGATACTTCTGATGGGTGGAAATAAGTTAGGAAACTCATACACTACTATGTCAGCAAAAGTCTACAGCAGCTCCTGAACTTCTTCAGGAAAATCATCCATAGAAGTATTTGTAAGGACAACTATGGGTTTCCTCACCAGAACAAAATACATCTCATGTTCCTTCTTGACCTTACTTAGGATTTCCTTCCCACTCATGAGAAGTATGCTTTTGTTGGCTTCTTCTTTTACTTTATTCTCCTTTATTGGTAGCAACATGTGTGTCCTACCATTCTTCTCCAAGGTGTAAGTACTTTTTCTCCCATCGTGAATGACATTTCTATAAAATTTCCATGGTCTTCCCAAAAAAACGTGAGATACATCCTTGGAAATTACATCACATAGAATTTCATCTCTGTATCCTCCCATTTTAAATTCAACGATGCACTGTTCAGTGACCATTACCTGGTGTCCTTTCTGTAACCATGAGACTTTATATGGCTTTGGATGTGCAATTGTCTCCAGCTCTAATTTCTCCACAATCTCTGTGGATACTAAGTTATCAGTGCTCCCACTGTCAATTATCACCTTGCATACTTTGTCTTTAGTCTTGCAAGCTGTCTTGAACAAACTATTCATGTGCACCGATTTTTCAACTTCTAGTTCTGGCTTCAAGAGAACCTTCCTCAACATCGTAGATCTTCCGTCTTCTGCTCCCTCTTCTTCAACTTTCAACTTCTGATCTTTTGAAATGTGAGCTTCACCTCATCCTTATTTCTTTTTCTCGGGACATTCCCAAGACATGTGTCCTATCTTTCCACAAGCATAACACCTTACTTCTCCTCTTCTACTTCTTCCTCTTCATCTAGAAGAATTTATTCCACCACTTTATCTTCCTCGTAAACTTCCTCCTCTTTCTGAGTGACTGTGTGGTTTCTCTTTATCGTCTTTGGTTTTCTATGCCTTATCATGGAAAAAACCCTTGCCTTTGTTCGGTCTTCTACCTCTATCTTGCTAAATTTGTTTTATGGCCAACTTCTCCTTTACTTTCAGTGCAATCTGATAAGAATCCTCTATTGTCCTTACTGACATCATGTTGATATCATCCTGGATTTCATATCTTAGGCCATTTATATATCTGGAAAACTTTTCTTCATATTTCTCTCTTTTTCCAACCCTAATATTCATCTTGTAGAACTCCTCTGTGTACTCTTTCACTGTCATACCCTTATGTCTCAGGTTTCACAACTTCCTAAATAGATTTATCTGATAATCCTTGGGCACGAATTTAGCCTTCATCTTGGCTACCATTTTGTCCCAATTATTTATCTTATGTTTTCCTTTGCTTCTCCTCTCAGACTGCAATTCATCCCACCATAGTGTCCCATGTCCTTTCAACCTGGTGATAGCATGTCTCACCTTATTCTCCTCATCGACATCTTCATAGTCGAAATATTTTTCCATGGATCTTATCCTATCCAGCAGATCTTCAGCATCCAAATTTCCTTCATACATTGGGATGTATACCTTGGCTCTAGCTTCCAATTTAACAACTTCTCTTAGTAAGTGTTATGCGGCAACATTTTCCCCTGCAGCTTCTTCAACTTTTATTTCTTCACTTTCTACCTCATTGATGTCCCCAACGTTAGGTGCTCTCCTCTGTGCTACCTCCATCGCCTCTAATCTTGCACGAACCTCTCTCATTTACCTTTCTATAGAACCATTGGCTATGCGTAGCTCCACACGTCTCCTCGGTGTCATTGTGCTGACT
>SNQJ01S0246420.1:0-13128 GCA_010110895.2 Picea sitchensis
ACTAAAAAATTATTTTTGGGCCCAAGTGGGCTTATGTTTGTTAGATTAAGTGGTTAATTTTTAGGCTAAGCTTGGCAGCATGAACCAATCACATACTTTAGGTGTGAAGTATGTGCACATGTGGTTTGAGATACTTCAACATGAAATTTCTTAGAAATGAAAGTAAATTGCAATGAAATGAAATCTAAACTAGTAGGCAAGTAAATGACAAATATAAATACTAAATTAAAAGGACTTTTCTTTCTCTAAGTTAAACTCCAAAACTGAAATCATCTTGCTAATATTTAGATTCCAAAAAGAAAAAAAATCTACATTAACCTAGGGTTTCACAAGCAAATAATTTCAAACAAGAAAACCTCTAAAGGAAAGAAAAATGTTATGTCTCTAAGGGAACTTCTTTCTTTCACTAAGAGAGTTTTATAATATGAAATGAACGACAATCTAAAATAGAAAATAAATGTAATCTATGGCTGAAAAAGAAAGTTGAAACCTAAGCTGGAAAATTTTAAACAAAGGATTCTTACACAAATTCAAAATTATAATGAATAATAAGACAAAAAGGATCATTTTATTCATTCAAAACTTATGCAAGAATGCATGTCTAATCTCTAACTAGGAAGGTAGGGTTTTTTTTTAGAGCCTACTATAACATAAATAAAATAAAAAAACCCAAAAGAAATCAATTGAGGGAAGTTACTAGAAACCCTAACAAGATTGGTTCTCAATCCTATGATATTATTAAATATAACATTTAACCTACAACATAAGAATTCAAACATAAATTGTAAGTAAAAACAAAAAACTTAAGATGCTGGAACAAACCCCTAAAAACTAAAAAAAAAGTGATGGGCCCAATGCAGAAACTGACCTAGAAAAGTGCATCGAACCTTGTAGATAATGGCCCAGAAAATGTGTTGTTCAATGAAAATAAAGTCCCAGAAAGTGTGTTGGTCAATGCAAATATTGACCCTAGAAATTGCATTGGCACCTATAGGTTTCTCAACATCTGAGAGTTGGTCTCCAAGGAATATATGAAGGCTTTTGGTCACTTGTTTTTTGAATACACTGCATAGAAAGTAACAACAAACAAAATCGTGCCAAAAACTCAAAAATAAAGATAGGTGGGGGGGTTTAAACACACACCCACAACTAGGAATCAAGAGATGGCTCAGATCCTCAACGAAGTTGCCAATTTATTGTTAGAAATCTACAACAAGGGTTAGAAAAATCTCTAGATCTAGTGGTTGTGCTAGATAACAGATAAATGAAAGTAAAAATCATAAAAACTATACTTTAAAGAGTGGATCCATATTCCACAAACCCTAGTTTATACCATGAAAGAAAGAAAGAAAAGAAATTGCATCCATAACAATGGAATAAACATATATGAAAGAGCATGAATAATGCTCTATTGTGCAATGGAATCTAAAAAGATTACATACACCTATGGAGAAAATGTTTTTATGAGAGTGGCCCCTTGACCTCCTCCTTGGAAGGGCTATTTTTACTTCCTGTTTGTGTGTGGTTGATCTCCTCTCCTTGTGGTTGTAAGTAGCTATGGTCATTTCTAGAAATGTTATCAAGAAAATAGGGCTCTTGAAGTCCGGTGCAAATCCAACAACATTTACTTACTTTGGATGGGTGATGTATGAAATGGAGGTGACCACTTGGTTTTATAAGAAAAAAAGTGGTTAACGCCTTGACATGGTCATAATAAAAAATGATTCATTGACCATATCACGTTTAGCAATTACTTTTAGGGTTTTAGCATAACCAATTTATTTTATTTATTTATTTTTCTTTGTTGGATAATTCCAAGAGGAATTGGTCAAAAGGGGGTTTTATGACCTTATGAAATGTGTTTTCTTAGGGCATAGTAGTGAAAAATGATTTGAAGTGGGTAAAATGAGTGGAAATCATATTGTATGTGGTGTATTTCGATAACCTAGTTAATTTTATCTAGGTGAACAACTTTGGGGTGATAACAGTTGGTGCCAAGTAGAGGTAGAAATTTAGATATTTGAATTCTTATTATTTTTCCTCAACCTCAACAAACTTGGATTTTTCTCCACCCTTGATCACTTGGATTAGGGGTCATGCGGTATAAGATAACCCCAAATCAAACCTCCAGTAGAATTTGGTGAGGCCTAAGAAGTCGTAGATATCTATTAGTGTTTTTGGAGCTATCCAATCAGGAATGAATTGGAACTTGGTTGGGTTCACATGCACACCACAATCATCCATGACGTATCCCAAACACAATTTTATGCATGTTGAATGAGCGCTTCTCCATATTAGCATAGAACTTGTGTTGTTGCAGGGTGCTCAATGATTATTGAATTTTCTTTAGATGCTCCTCCTAGGTTGTACTAAATATGAGGTTATCATTCAGATACATAAGCACAAAGGAAGTAGTGAATGGCCACAATATATCATCCATTGTCTTCATGAATTTTGTTGGGGTGTTCGTCAAGTTCAAAGTCATTACCAACCACTCAAAGAGACCTTCTTTAGACTTTAAGGTTGAATTCCACACATTATTTTTCTTAATTGGCACCTACTAATAGCCTAACTTTAGAATAGTCTTACTAAAAAAATTAGCGCCTATGAGGTTATTAAGAAGATCATCAATTTGAGGGATTCAATATTGGATATTTACTGTATTTTTTTTCTGTGGCTCTATAATCAATGCAAAGTCACCATATTCTTTCCTCCTTCAGGATTAACATGATTTTTCTCTCACAAGGTAAGGAGCTTGGTAGAATATGTCCCTTTTGTAGTATATCTTGAATCTAGTGTTTGATCTCCTCATTCTTAAGAAGAGAGCATCCTTATAGTAGGTTGTTAAATAGAGGGGCACCCAATGTCAAATCAATTGCATGTATTATTTGACAGTGCAAAGATACCCTTGCAGATGAAATAAATATATCTCTATATACTTCTACAATATTGTCTACCTACCTCTACCATGTAGAGAGATCCCTTGCAAAGGCCTTGGTAATCATAATGATCTTCCTTTCACTTTTCGACAAAACCATGAAAAGGAAACATCTTTGAGTCTGAGAGATTACCTTCCTACATTGACTAGTGATTATCAAAGAGACTATGATAATTGAGGCTACCTCTGATACCCTATAGAGTTGACATCCCAAAGTAACAATGATAATTTACAGGGCCTAGACTTGTAAACCACATGATTCTTCCACATATGTGGTTTTTCTAAAACAACATCACAAACTTCAAGCGAGGAAACATAACACAACACCTCATCTTTGAAGGGCTTTATGTCGTAGTACAAACTACATGTTGACTAGTGAAGATGTCTCATCTTTGGCTCAACCAATAAATTGTGTATGGTTGGAAGTGCATTGTCTTTGATAACTTCAAATTCTCGAGGACCTATATTGAGATCATGTTCTTCTAGTTGTTGTTGTCAACATGGAAATGTAGTGGAGTCCCCTTCACCCACATACATGAGTGGAAGATGTGTTCACCTTCCTTAGGTTCCTCTAGTTTCTCTAGATGGACTTTTGTGGTAGTGAATATGGTAACACTAGGTTCCATCTCAATGATCCATTTGCCCTTATTATAGTCATAATTAGAGCCCAAGCCAAAATTAGATTTTGAGGATTATAGCTTGTCGAACAATGATTGTTTGGAATAGCATTTGTTAGTGTTGTGTCAAGGTATTTTGTTGATCTCACACCACTTTCCAATGTCCTTCTTTGACTTCCTATTACTCTTCTTTGCATGTGATTTAGACTAGTTGTCCCAAGGTTGGATATTCTTGTTATGTCCTTTGTTCTACCAATTAGGGATACCTTTACCATTATTTTGTTATGACTTATTTAAAAACCCAAACTCTCTCTTACCCTTCTGCTAAAACTTTTGATTGATGTTAACAACATACTAGTAAGCTACTCCTAATGAAAAGATGTCTAAAAACTACATTTTTGTTTGGATGTACCTATATAGTCCATTGCGGTAAATTAGAACCAAATGCTTATTTGGATTCCTTGATACCTAACTTTAAACACAAGATATGGAAGGTATTGGTGTACTCAGACACCACTTGGTCTTTCTCCTAATGCAAGTTGTCCATTTTATGTATTGATCATTATAATTTCCAATAGGGTATAATTCTTCCCTAAGGGCATCGATAAATTCTGCTCAAGTGCATTATATCCTAAATGCCATATATTCGTATTTGACATGTTTCACACAATAATTGTCTCACCAATCTTTGACATGGGGAAGGGACTTAAGGAGCATGAGGGTGATCTTCTCGTTGTTGGAAAAAAAATTAATAGAATAATAACCTCAAGGAGACTTAACCGTTTCTCCAAATCATTTGCATCTTTCTTGCCTTCAAACTAATGTATGCCAAAGTTACCTTATACCTTGAACAGTGCCATACTTTTGAAGTGGATACTTGTTAAAGGTGCCTTCATTGTCGTTGGGAATTGTCGAAGGATCTGGGAAAAATTATCCATCATCTAATTCCTCTATCGTCGAAGTGATTCCTTGAGCAACATATTAATAGGATCTCATACTCCATTGTCTTTATTTTCATCTTCCATGGGAGGTCACTTAGGTTAGCAAGGGAAGTCTTCATTGGGATCAGTTAGATTGAGGTCCAACTTTCTATACCCTGACCAAGTTAGGGACATGGACAGGAAAACAACAAAGAGTGGATTGTTTTGATACCACTGATTTAGATTATGTTGAGAATGAAATGAAGATACCAATAATAGGTGAAATAACAAAGAGATCTTGCAAAGGGAACAATAATACAATGAAACCCAAAGTCTATTAATTAATGAAATGGTGAAAACACTACAATAAATAAAGAAATACAAATTGGCCAAAATGGTGGTACCTTATCTTTGAGAAGAGATGTGTTAGCTACAATTATTTACAAAAAAAACCCTCATATGAAGATACAATTGAGTTTTAACATAAATTCCAAAACCCTAACCCTAGGAGATGAGGTGGCAAAAAGAATGCAATCCTTGATATGCCAACTTCTTGGGGCCACAAATTTATCATACAAACTCCATTTGGAGCATTTCTTGGATTGTTACAAATCTTATTAGTAGCTCTATGTGTTTGTTTAACTTGGCAACCAAAATTTTCCAAGTTGTGTCAATTTTCAAAAGCACATCTCAAGTGGTGAAAAAATAACTAAAATTTAAAACCTACAAACCCGTTGTAAAATTAGCAAGATATAAAATCATTTTTAAATTAGTGGTAGATTTGGGTGACCACTTATTTTCACTTAGATAATTAAAAATTTAAATCGAAAATTAATAATTGAGAAATAAAATTTAAAATTAAACCATAGAAATTTATATTTAAAAATTATAAATTAATAACTTATAATTAAAATTAAAGTTTTAAATTAAAAAATACAAAATAGAAATTAAAAGTTAAATATCAAAATTAATGATTTGAGAAGTAAAGTTAAAAGATTAAATATTATGATATAATGGTAAAAGTTAAAATTAACTAATTATATTTTAATGATTAAAGGTTTACATCCAAAAATTTAGGATTAAGGTTTTTTAGTTGAAGTTATTGAAAAGGGGATTCTTGTTCACTAGAGTTATTTGGAAATTGTATTAAAAATGTTGTGTTTTATTTTTAAATTGTTTTACATTCTTTTTATTTTTTTGAAATATGATTATGTACATGATTTAGATAATACAATTTGAGTAGGTCTAATGGTTAAGAATATGTGTTTCCTCATAAGAGGTCACAATTTTAAATTTAGAGGGGGTTATCATACACAATTTTAAATTTAGAGGAGGTATCATACACTCATTTGAGGGTTTCCTAAACTGAGAGCTTTAAATTAGAATTATATTAAATTAAAATGTAAATATTTTCATTCCATTATTACAAATACATAATTTATTATAAATATTTTCATTATATTTATTTAAAATATCACTATAAAACAAAGACTAAACCACAAATAAATATTATTTCAAAAATTAGTTAAGTCAAAAAACTTAATAATACTTACTTTATAGTTGTGGATATGAAAAACTTTTAATGCATGTATGTTTTCCTTGAAGCCCAAACTAAACATGAAAGTCTAAAATCAATACCATATCTATTACAACCATTTGAGTTTGCTCTAGTTTGTAGTTGATATCAACCAACCATATCATTGACTTCTATTGTATTTTCATATTAGAATAATAGTATTATTTTGCTTTTTCCAATCAAAAAAGAATAATGCTTCAAATTTACAAAGATGTTTGAAGTTTATATATGTAAAGTTTAATTTTAAAAAGATGTTAAAATTGTATATATGTATTTTCATTTTTATTTCTCATTTTCTAATGGAATATTTATGGATATTAAAGTTTGGGTATTGTGTTGAATATATTCATATAATTATTAGCACAAATTAAATTAGTAATTTCAATATTGTAGTTGTTGTAATAGGAGAAACATGGTCCTCTATCAATATCTCTTTACATTGTAATCTAAAATATTTTTTATATTATTTTAATATATATTATTGTCCCTCCCAACTTCAAGTTTGAGGAGAAACTTCTACTCATTCCAGAAAGTGGTATCCAACATTTCAGAAACTCTTGTAACATAGAAACTTTTTTCTTATTTTATAATTAAATATTTATATTTTAAAAAGTTAATTTTAATTTTTCTTTAAATATTTTAATTTTATAATTAAATTTTGTTTTTATTAATAAATTTCAGATTTTTTTTATACATTTACTTTTATTTTATAATTAAAACGTCTTCCGATCTCACTACTTTAACTACAAAAAACTTTACAGTAACTTTATAATCTTGCAGCACCTGTAACAATGCAGTTTTAAAATCATACCATATATCTAACTACACAGGCCTCTATACAGGCTTGCCATACCTTTCTACCATTTGTCCAATACAAAAGCTTACCGTAACTTTAGAGGCTTGGGTTTCTATTTTTATATGTGTTTGAAACTTTAATTCACAGTGAAAAGTGAATATCACACGGAGAATTCCATTGAGCCTTTCCTTACAGTTGCATGAAAGAGTTTACCATTGACAATCAATTTAAACAACGAACATCAATCTCAAATTCAAGACACTCGATTGATCTCAATGATAAAACATGATTTCACCATAAAACTTATTTTCGGATGGTGCTAATTCAACTGAAACATAATTGTATCACATACCCTCTTGAGAATAGGGGGAGGATACTGCAATCCCAGCCTTTGTGATTGGCAGTGTATGTATGTTGCTTTTAAGTTGAAGAAACTCTCAAACCCAAACAATATTTTACAGCTTAGAATCAGTCACAAACAAACAAAGCCCCACCTTCACCTTCAGATCCTCATGTGTCCAGGATGAAGCCCGGTACTCAGCTGATAGTAGTGAGCTTCTTTAACTGTAAGAGGATTAATGCTTATCTACACAGAGCAGAGCAGGGCTGCTATCACACTGCTCACCATCAATGAATGTAATTGGACTGCTTGCAGTGTGCAATGGCTCCTTGGATGGCACTCTGTACCTCCATCAATGTGCTCTCACTACTGTAGTTGGGAAGCTTCCGCTGCATCTCAGGAAGTGGTTGTTTCCCCTTACCCAAATGCTTGTAATGCATCTTCAAGTTACCAGAGAAATATGAGAATGAGATTTGCTTCACACTTCTCTCTGAATCCGGACAGCTGCCATTTTTTACCCCATTTGTAATTCGGGGTTTCTCTATATCGCCAGACCTAACTTTCCCTTTAGACCTCTCTGAAATTTTAACATAAAGAAGCTTGATCTTCTTCACATACTTCTGAACCATATCCTTTGCTCCCTTCTTATCTCTATCCATGTTCTTACATTGTCCTTCTCTATCATCAGAATCCTCTGATTTCTTCTGCAACCCATGATTGTTGAAATCTCTCTTGGAACCCTTTGAATTACCTCTAGTGAAAAGAGAGACCAGAGGTACTTCCACGACCTTTAATTTCACAGTGAACGATCTATTCTTCCTGAGCACAACATGGTCCATAGCAATACCAGTGCTGGCATATTCAGCACAAGGAGACTGCAAATCCATGCCAGGTTTAGCCGACTTTTTTAATCCCAACAAAGATATCTTCAACTTAGTAGCAGTTTTGAGCAACTTGGGGAACTGGATCTTGACTCTAGGGACATTACAAGGCTGTGGAAAGGAAATATCGATATCAATATCATCCAGTGGTGCTGTAGGAAGTTGGAGGGGCAGCAACTGGCCATGGTAAAACAAGTTACCTACAGGAGAAATGCATGGATTTGGGATTGGTGGATTGGCGCTACAGATAGACAAATCCAACTCAAATTCATCTTCGCCATCAACATCGTTTGGGCTTGAGATTGGGGTGGTGTCTGCTGGGGAGAAGGGCATTGAAATATCAATGTCAAAATAGTGGGCATCGTCTGCATAAGAGGAATACTCAAGATGAATAGAACTATCATCTGAATAAGCTTCTTCTAGGGTTTCCGCATGGTATTTGGAGATACCCATACAGTAATTCACCATTTTATTTGGATTGAAGCCTTGAAAATCTCTGATATTCTATTACTCTACTAAAACCCCTGGACTCTTGGTGTATCTAAGAACTTAAGGACAGCGCAAGGATGATTTATGTGGAAGGTGATATGAATTATATAGAGAGGGGCAGTATGCGGAACGCAGAGGTATGCATGCATTCAGTGTGAGTAAATTCAACCATCTTCATATTCATTTCAGCACTTCGCGATTAACGAGATTTGTAATGCGCTTCACGTTTTGGATTTCGATGCAAAATTGTGGGTTTTGGGGGTTGACCTAAGGATGTATCAACGTTGTTCAAAGGAAGAAGAATTTGAAATGAGTTGACGTAACTCACTCAGAACATAATTGGATTACGCAGCACGCTGCTTGTAGTCGGCCTGAAGGACTGAGCAAGTTCAGTGATGGATCATGTAGGATTTTCAGGGATCTGTTTTTAAGAACAATGAATGTAGAGCTTAAATGCCCTCAATTTGTAGGGTAGGGTGTGATGCAAGAGATGAAAGAGCTTTTATGTCTACCGTTCCAAAGTTGACGGGTAAAGCATGTTTTAACTTCAGCCTTTCAGTGATTATAAGCCTCGCTGCGCACAACGTCCAAATTGAGCCCTTCAATGTGGGGAAGGGTGGTATTGCCCTTTGGTTTCAGGGAAGAGAATGCCAAAGTAACGCCGGGCTTCAACAAAACAGGCTTCGTACGTGTTACAGTTTCAGCCATTCCAATGAAGAGCCGATAGACTATTTTTCTTAAATATCAAGGTTTCTCAATTTAAAAACACAAGTACTTAAGGCTAGAGACATTTGTAATGAGTAAGAGGCAGGGTAGAAATTAAGTTTAATTTCTATTCAAAAGCGAGGAACATTAAATGAACCATGTGTTTTGATACTAGAAGTGTAAATATGTTTTAGCTTATTTATTCAATATCCATACCCATTACTCAACGGCACGATAAGAACTTTTAAAGTACATCACATTACTCTACAAGATGTAAAGTCTTGGGAATGCAACGGTTTACATTGAAATCAAGGATGTTTTACATTGAAATCAAGGATGATTTCCAGATGCACTGTTGTTAGTTGTGTTATTTCAAGGTTCTTTCTATCATCTGAACTTAAATTGATTGATATGGAGCAAAGTCAATGGTTGACTACTTTGCCCATATCCAGTTAATGGTCGACTACTGTTGACTTTTCTCCATATCATTTGGATTTGGATGGATAGTATCTGTAATCCAAGCTGGTAAACTTTTGGAAAAATATACTATTGACTTTGCTCCATATCGACTTTGCTCCATATCTGTTGAATGAATATACTATTGACTTTGCTCCATATCGACTTTGCTCCATATCTGTTGAATGGATAAGATGTGCATTAGAGATAAGGATTGCCCTTTCTACCTCTACAAGCTGGTAAAATTTTGGAAATATCCATTAGATGGAGAGGGTGTGCAATCCTGATAAGGATTTCCCTTTCTACCTATAAGCTGGTAAACTTTTGGAAAAATATTTTTATTTAAAATGTATAATATTTTTTATAATTTATATAAATAAAAATACAAAATATAATTCTAAAAGTAAAAATACAAATGATTAAAATTATTAATTATTATATTATAAAAATTATAAATATAATAAAATAAATCAATAAAAAATTGGAGATTAAAAAATAAATAAAAACACATAAATTATTAATTATTATAATATAATTTTTTTATTTTTTTTCAAAATTCCTATTAAATGAATAGTCTTAAAACTGGTCAAAACTAATAAAGACAAAGTTCTATGATTAAAGTAAATGTCATCCAAATACTTCTACACATACCATTTTCATATTTAGAACAAAAAGCTATAATAAATATCTATTAACTTGTGTTATGCTACATAATTGTTATTCATTAAGGTGTAATTTAGTAGTTGGGATAGGGTATCATCATGCAAACAGCTAATATTGATCCCATTCAGATATTAGCTGAAAACATTTTGTAAAATTGTGATAAATTTGTACTTGTTATTTTTATTCTATTTGTCTTTTTCTTTTTTTTTCAAAATGGGAAGTGAAAACTAACCATTTGACTATTGGCCAATGACAGCACATAAAAATAAGGAAGGTTGTAGCTAAGAGGGAAATGAAGGGAGACAAGGAGAACTTGGGAAGTTTACAGAGATGAGATTTCAGAAGAGTGTAGCCTACTTGAGTGGACAAAGGAGTCAAGGAGCTTGTCCATGATGAACGAAGGCATCTTTGAGCCATGGAAATATGCATTTATTTTCGTGAGTAACAATGCATGAGTTGTTGTTTGGGCATGCACAACTCACCCATTGTAATGAATTTCCGGAGCAAAATAAATCTCTATTGTTTATACTGGGTGGGTACAATATGCTCTATGAGGTATATTTTGGTTCTGGTTTGAGTTTTATTGCTTGAAATTCTTGTTCTAGTTAATAGATGCAAGCTTCACTAGCTCAATTCTCTCTGAGCTACGTTTTGTCTTTTTGACTAAGGTTACTTTTTGTCTTGTTGAGTAAGGCTCCACCCACCCACAAATTGCATTCCCTCCTTTGGGAATTTTATTTTATTTCTAGACGAATTTACTTCTGTATGAGCAGATTGATACCCCTCTAGGTGTTTTTCTTAGTATTGGGTGTCCCAACTGAGAACTTGGACAGAGTTAATCATTGCTAGGTTATCTTTCTCTAATGTTGAGTGTGTAAACTCATCCCATGTCGTTTTTCTCTAATGTCGGGTGTCTAAAATCACCCTGGGTCATTTTTCTCTGATTTCTGATGTCTAAATTCGCCCCTACTCGTTTTTATCTCATGTCGAGTGCTTAAAATCTCCCTGGGTGTTTTTCTCCACTGTTGAGCTATCAAAATCATCCAAAGAACATTTTCTTCACTGTTGGTCAACTTAATTCGCCCCCTCGACATTTTTCTCCACTATTGGATGATTAAATATGTCCACTCAACATTTCCTTCATTATTGACATTGGAAGTAGTTTGAAAATTTAGTTAGTACAACAAACAATGTGAACCCTATGCTAGTAATAAATTAAATTAGGTAAATCAAATAATATTATTTTTCATTCAATCTAGCATGCTTATATAATAATATTATATAGAAATGTTAGGTTTGGTTGGTGAATTCTTTGGGGAGTGGAAGGCCTTGTTCAACCATGTTAACCATAGAACATAGATGAGTTAAATTATGTTTAGAAGTTAGTTGAATCATAAAACATAGATGAGTTAAATTATGTTAGAAGTTAGTTGAGAGATTAATAATATTTTGAAAATTTATTTAAAAGTGATGTTAATGTTAGAATTTTTTTTTTTTTTTTTTGAAGAAATACATAATAAAAGTGATGTTAATGTGGATGATTGATCTTTTAATGAAATAGATCATAAAAATAAGGTTAATGTGAAAGATGGTAGAAAGTTTTAAAGTATAAATGATATTAAGTATAAATAATATTGTTGAAACTGTGTAATTTTGAGATTAAATTAAATTTATTTAGATTTAATTAAAAATATTTAATTGTTGTATAATTTTATTATTATTATTATTTTATTTATGAAATAATTTTATTATTTAACCATTTTTACTTATAAAATATATTTAAATATTTAAATATCTCACATATACTTTATTTATAAGTAATTGGAATAAATAATAGATATGAGAGTAGTCTTAAGGATTAGTTTAAGGTGTCTTGAGCCTCATGTGAGATTTCTATTTTAATGATGTGTTGGGGGGCATGGGTTCAACTCTCTTGATCCCATTGGGTTAGGTCCTGTAATTCTATTGGGGTTAGGCCTTCATTGAAAACAATAATAAATGTAAAAGTGTATGCAAAATATACATCTTCATTGTGAGACAGTTGGCTTAGGTTGATGGATTGTTGGTTGTCATTGATGTCAACCCTTAGTGATTGATGTCAACCCTTGGAGAAAGTATGGTAGCAAATTCTAGTAGCACAAAGGTTTGGGTAATGGACCCAAGTTTGTTTTATGTAAAGATGACTCATTATTGTCTTGTCATGGTTTATAATAAGTACAAATGGATGAAATCCAAAGTGGTCCCCTTATGGTGAAAGCCCTCACGGGAAGACACTTTGCAGATTGAGTTATCCTAGAAGTATGGTTATAAAACCCATGCTTATTTGTGGAATAATGAGATGAAGGTCAGTGAAACTATCCTAGATGGATATTGTTTGTCATGCCATTTCCGGTGGTATGTGGAACGTCACATAACTCACGGTTAGAGAGTTATGGCCATGAGAAGTTGGAGAACCCAGGTTTGGGTAATGGACCCAAGTTTGTTTGATGGATAACGGTATGAGTTTTGATATGTTTTCAGGTAATACTATTCTATATGGATATTACATGTCATTCCATTTCTAGTGCTATGTGGAATGTCACATAACTCCTCACGGTTTGAGAGGTATGGCCTTACGAAGTTAGAGGACCCTCATATGTCATCTAGAAGCCCCAAAAGGTCAAAGTAATCAAAGTGGTTTAAGAGATTTTAAAAGGTAAATAATAAAGTGAAGTGATGAGTGTATTATAATTCAAAGTGAATACAAA
>SNQJ01S0246422.1:0-13128 GCA_010110895.2 Picea sitchensis
TTCCCTAGAAGGCAACCCTCTTTTATGAGGGAAATATATTGCGGCTATGTAAGTTGGCGAGTATTGTATTCTAAGAGAGGAGACTGTGAGAGAAATAAGAGGAAGTTACAGCGGGTTTTGCTGTAGGTTGTATCCCTTTATTTTGCTAGATAATAATAAAGAAAGGACCTGGCAATTTCTCTGGTGGACGTAGCCCACACTGGGTAAACCACATAAATCTGTGTCTCTCTTGTATTGTGTATCTTCTATGTTTTGTTTCCGCATTTGTTTTATTTTATTGCTCTGTGGTCTTGTTTTTCTAACATGGGGAACCTTGACTTATTATGAGTTAAGCTTTGGCCTTAAAAATATTGTAGCCACTTTTCAATGGGCTATGTCATACGCTTTCTGTGATATCAAGCATATTGTTGATCCATACCTCGATGACTTTCCAGCTCATTCAACTCATCGAAAATATCATATTCATCATCTGAGAGCGATTTTTATTAGACGTCAACATTATAACATACACTTGAATCCCCACAAATGAATTTTTTTTTTCGACTCGGGGAGGCTCCTAGGTTTTGTAGTATCCAAAGATGTGATTATGGTGGATCCCTTAAAAGTGAAATCTATCCTGGCTTTACCTCCTCTGAACAACATTAACCAACTCCAAAGTTTATAAGGGAAGGAAAAATTTCTACGTCGTTTCATCTGCAATTACACCGAAATTACAAAAGGATTCATGAGGTTGTTATAGAAGGATGTCCCATTCATCTGGGTTGAACTTTCTCAACACTCATTTGATTCTCTCAAACATGCTTTAATGCATACATTGTTGATACACCCCCCTAACTACATGAGAGATTATATCCTTTACTTAGCCACCTCCACTTCCACTATCGCCATGGTGTTAGTTCAAGAGGATGACAACGATACAAAACATGCGATATACTATTTAAGTAAGAGATTTTATGGCCCTGAACTTTGATATTCACATCTTGAGAAGTTGGCTTTGGTAGTTTTCATCACTATCCAAATTTTTCGACACTGCATATTACTTCGAACTACCATGGTTATTTCTTACTCGAACCCCATGTACCACATATTGACTTGTCAAGTACTTGGGGGACAATATTCAAAATGTATCATCATTCTTCAGGAATTCGATCTCGAGTTTAAAAAATATAAAGCAAAGAAATAATTGGTTTTTGCCGAGTTTATTTGTGATCTTTCCCATACCAATGAGGAAAATGAGCCTAGTGATTCCCTTCTAGATGAGTCATTGTTCCTTATCAGTACGCTTGATCCCTAGTATGGATACATTCTATTATATCTCCAGACCCAATGCTTTTCCTAGATATTTCGTGTGACGACTGACGTCGCATTCAACATCATTAAAAATATTACCTTATTGTTGGAAACACTCTATATCGTCACAGTATTGATACTATTATAAGACATTGTTTGAATCGTGAAGAGACTGAGCATGTCTTAAATGAATGTCACTTAGGATCTTGTGGCGGTCCTCTCTCTAGGATGGCTATATTGTTGGCATGTTTACATGCAAGTGTGCTTGTCATTGATGGAAATATTAGAGTATGCAACGATGGCAAAAAAGGGACAAAAAAAGCTCGGGAGGAGAAGTGATAGTGATCTTTGGATCCCATTGAGAATTCCCGATGAATGTCAGATCTGAGCCCGAGGTCCGACCGGCGTTGGATCCAGGAGAACTAGCACATTCTTTAAAGAGAAAGGTGAAGCGGGGTTACAAAATCCCGAAGGTAGGAGGACAGTTTTGGATATTGGGAGTTGGAAGAGTCAAGACTCTTCATCATCAGGAGTCCCAAAATCGCAAAATGTGAAACCTCGAAAACTCGAAACCCAAAATAGGCACACCAGCAAAGAATTTTGCAAACCGGGAAATAACTCCATTCTGGAGTCCCAGATACCGAGAGTTGAAGTGTCGAAACACTTCATCACAGGAGTGTCGAAATGTTGAATCACCGAAAAGTGAAATGCTGAAATCCCAAAATAGGAACACCAACAAAGAGCTTCACAGACCAGGAAATAACTCCATTTAGGAGTCCCGGATACTGGGATTTGAAGTGTCGAAACACTTCACCACAGGAGTGTCGAAATGTTGAATCGCCGAAATGAGAAACAATGAAATACTGGATCTTTGATCCGACTCCATTTCGGAACTTTGGATACCAGGAGTTGGAGAAGTTAAGCGCCGAGACTCTTCACCAAAGGAGTCCCGAAACGGTGAAATGAGAAATTTTGAAATGTCGTTGATTCGACTCTATTTCAGAGTTTTGGATACAGGGACTTGGAGTTGTCAAGAACTCTCACATCAAGAATGTCGAAATCGCGATATGCAAAATCATGAAGAGATCTCGATCGTCGAATCATCAAGAGTGTGGATCATTGATCCAACTCCATTTTGGAGGTTCAAATACTGGGAGTTGGAAGAGTCAAGAGTTGAGACTCTTCATCAAAGGAGTCCTGAAATTCCGAAATGTGAAATTCCGAAATGTGAAATTCCGAAATGTGAAATGTGAAAACTCCTTTTTGGTGTAAGCCTTGGTCACCGCCAGAGGTCACATCGTCGAAGAGTTGTAAAGAAGAGCTCAAAGAGACAAGCTCCATTTCAGAGTTTGGGACATGGAGAATCGAGACTCTTCACCACAAGAATGTCAAAATTTCGAAATGCTGATATGTGAAATAAACGCAAGATCCTACGGATCCAATCCAACGGTGCAGGTGAATTTAAGTATGATTGGAGGGCTATTGATGCACTTTAGAGTGTAACTAGTAGAAATGACTAATGGCTTCTGCCAGAGGGATGAAACAGTCCTCAGTGTGATCGCCAGAGAAGATGAAGAGGCTTTTGGCATCTTCTGGTGGAAGGAAGACTACTCTTAGAAGTGATTGACAGATGGAAGAGTGTTGAATCCTGTAACTGCAACAGAGAGGATCAAATCGATTTTGAGAGAGAATATGAAGAGTCTCAACTGTGAGAGAGGCTAAGGAATCTCAACATAACACCCAGTGAGAATGGATGCATGGGTTTAATTGCCAGATAAGCTGAAGAGTTTCCATGATGATTAGGCAGAGCACTCGACATGGAGAGAGCATGCAGAAGCATGGCGAGATAGCATTCACAAGGTGCACAAAGACTATAAGTATGAAGAAAAAAGAAGAGATGGATGTTGTTGTTGTTGAGAGGTATTCATGAGGGTAGACAGAGGAATGTGCAATAGTTGAAATATAGAGAAGAGTAATGGTGCATGGAATGGAGATGGCGCACATAGCATAAAAGGAAAAAACACAGAAAGGGAAAGGAAGGTGTGCAGCAAGACAGTGAGACACTAAAGGAAGGTTGAGGTTCTCTTGTAGAGAAAAACAAAAGATCTGAAATCCCAAGAAGATGTAGACAGAGAGACATTGATACAGGAGAGCAGAGCAGCATAGCAGAACAGTAATAAGCCTGGTAAGCCAATGATAAATATTGTATCACTATGATACGTTTCATTAGCAAAGATTTATATTTCAAGGTGGTTGGGAGGTGCTAGGGAGGAATGTTGTTCTCAGAGGTTCAAGTGGGTGCTTGAACAAAGGGAGTTGTAGCTTCCATCTAGTTGCAGCTAGAGAAATGAGGGTGGCAGGGTGGTGCAAGGGAGAACTGTTGTTCTCTGTTATATAGGTCGGTGCCTATGTGACTAGAAGTTGGTGCTTCCATCCAGTTGGTGCTGGAACAATTAGGGATTTGGTGCTTCCATCTAGTGGGTGCTAGAGAAACTAGGGAATTGGTGCTTCCTTCTAGTAGGTTCTAGAGAAAATAGAGAGTTGGTGCTCTCAGCAAGTTGCAGCTTGCAAAATAGAGGTTGTAGCCTCATTATGAGTTGGAGCTCATATGTATGATAATGTAAATAATGTATAGATTACTTATCATATAAAGAAGAAGAGGTTTTTACCCTTTATGGGTTTCCTCAGAAAATATCTGTCTCTGTGTATCTCATATGTGTGAATGATGTTGAATTGTCTATTGCTTACATCCCTGCATTATTGTGATTGTCATTGAGTGATCTGGAGAGAATTTAAAATAAGTATAATTGTTTAAGAAAGGTAACAACTGATTCACCACCCCCCCTCTTAGTTGACCTACTATTGGTATCAGACCTAGCCCCTTTTATCTAAGGGTATATCCTAGAGCTTAAACATGTCAAGCCATGAAGGAAATTCAACTAATAAGGCCCCTCTGTTCAATGGAACAAACTTTGCCTTCTGGAAAGTTAGAATGAGAACTTACATAATGGATTTAGGTGCAGATGTCTGGGATGTGGTAGATACTGGTTATGTAAAGCCAGTTGTACTAGCTAATAAGGATGACAAGCTAGAATTTAGCTTCAACGCTAAGGCTATGAATGCTATCTTGAGTGGGCTTGCAGAAGAAAAATTCATAAAAGTTATGCACCTAGGAACTGCCAAAGAAATGTGGGACAAACTCATCAAAAGTTATGAAGGTAATGAGAAGGTAAAGGACGCCAAGCTTCAAATCTACAAAGTACATTTTGAACAATTGAAGATGAAAGAAGATGAAACTGTTGGAAAATACTTTCTTAGAGTTGAAGAACTGGTAAATGCAATGAAATCACTTGGTGAAAAAATTGAGGAACCTTCTTTAGTTCAGAAAATTTTGAGATCTCTACCAGATAGGTTCAACCCGGAGGTTTCTTCTATAGAATAACTTAATGATCTAAAAACCTTGGAGTTTGATCAACTTCTAGGAACATTGAATGCATATGAAATGCGAATAGTTAAAGATAAACCCACCTCCAAAGAAGCATCATTTAAAGCGGACAAGAATGAGGATTCTGAGCTTGATGAAATTGAAGAAAAAATTGTGAAGAGACTAAAGAAGGGATCTGGCAAATACAAAGGTAAACTTCCTTTCAAATGTTTCAACTATGGTAAGATAGGTCATTTTGTAAATAAGTTTCCTCACAAAGGAAAGAATCATACATGTGATGATGAGGAGAAGCACAAACATAGAAATTTCTTTAAAGAGAATAATTTTAAGAAGAAAAGTCTTTGTGTAAACAATGATGATGATCCTTCAGATGATGAAGACAATGACTCCTTTATTGAAGATAAACTAAATGAATTCATACTTATGGCCAAAGAGGATTATGATAATGAAAGCACAGGAAGTGAGGCTAATGAAGAAGAAGCTATGGTTGATATGGAAGGAGAACTGATCAGTGCACTGGAAGAGATTGACAGAATCAGAATTAAGAACAGAAAGAAAAACAATTTCTGATACAGTTCATGAAAGACAGTAAACAACCTGATGAATACTTTTCCCTACTAAAAGTAGAATTAGAAGAGGCAAAGAAAATCGAGGACATTCTGAAACAAAAGTTATCAGAAAGGAAGGCAAGATGTAAAGCTCTGGAAGAAGAAGTAGTGAAAACTAGGAAAGAGTTGGAGAAGTTTCAAGCCCTATATCATCAGAATATGTCAAGTATCAAAGCCTCAGAAGGATTAGCCACCATTCTGAATCAACAAAGGAATCCAAAGCTGAAAACTGGTTTGGGTTATGAAGAGGGATCAAGTAGTGGTCAGCTAAGAAACACAGAATCCATCAAGTTTGTCAAATCTACAACCAATGACAACAACAAACCTGTAGAAACAAAGGAAGACAATCAACTGTCGAGGAGGAGTAAAGAAAAAGGTGCCAGGACTGAATCTGTAGAACAAAGAAATAATGCACTCCCTACTCAAGGAAATCATCAACATGGAATAAATCGACCTGTTCTAAGAAGACAACCATTTTCCAGGTACCAACGTTTTTTCTACGGATATTGTTTCTTTTGTTCTAACTTTGGTCATAAAGCTGTAAACTATTCTTTAAAATTAAATTATGAGCAATCAAGACATTCAAGGTACATATATCTACCACAACAAAGAATGAGACAACCAAGTAACAAACCACCACAGACTACAAATCACTTGATGGATGGGAAAATGACACAGTTTAAGCATAACAATCGTTATGATCCTTTATTCAATGAACCATAATGTTACATCTGTCATAACTATGGACATAAATCTGTTGACTATCGCTTAAGGAACTACGAACCAAATTTGAATTCCCCTGTTGAAAATGTCAATGTTTGGAAGAAGAAAGAAAGTAACAAGTGTGGATTAGTGTTGTCAGCTCAAAGACAAACGAAACCTTTGTATATAGATAGTGGATGCTCCAAACATATGACAGGAGACAAAGGTAAGTTTCTATATCTAAGTGAAAACAAATCAGGAAATGTAACCTTTGGAAATGATGCTCTAGGTAAAATAAAGGGTAAGGGGATGGTGAGTTTAAGTAATGGAAAAGGAAAAGCCCAAGATGTTCTTCTTGTAGATGGGATGAAACACAATCTGCTCAGTGTAAGTCAAATGTGTGATAGAGGATGCGAAGTGGTGTTCACATCCAAGGACTGCAAGATAAAGTCTGCAAACTCAGGACAAGTGGTGGCCAAAGGCATAAGGATAGAAAATAATGTATAGGTGCTGAAAGAAGATAGAGAAGAATTTCATCTAAGCAAACATGATGAAAGATGGTTATGGAATAGGAGACTTGGACATCTAAACTTTGACCACTTAATCAAGCTCAAAAATCTTGAGGCAGTAAAAGATCTTCCAAGAATATCAAAACCCCAAGATTCTATGTGTAAACCCTGCCAAGTAGGAAAGCTAACCATGACACCGTTTAAGGCCAAGAGATTTACTTCAACAGAGAAACCACTCCAACTAGTTCAGATGGATTTATGTGGACCATCAAGATAGGAAAGAACAGGGAGAGAAAACTACTTCATGATGATTATTGATGATTACTCCAGACTTACTTGGGTTGCCTTTCTTAAGGAAAAAGATGAAGCATTTGAGAAGTTTAAAATATTTAAGGCTTTAACTGAGAATCAAATAGGCAAGAGGTTAATGGCAGTAAGATCAGACACAGGAGGAGAATTTATTTCAAGTGATTTGAAGGAATTCTGTGATAAGCATGGGATCAAGAGAGAATACACAATCCCAAGAACTCCACAACAAAATGGAGTAGTGGAAAGGCAAAACAGAACAATGCAGTAAATGGCCAGGTCAATGATGAATGAGAAGAACATTGGTCAAACCTACTGGGTAGAAGCAATACACGCAGTAGTCCATGTTCTTAACAAATCCCACCTCATACCACAAAGTGACAAGACACCTTATGAACAGTGGTATGGGAGACTTGCTTTAATCAAACACTTCAAAGTCTTTGGGAGTAAATGTTACATAAAGAATAATGATGAGAACCTTGGAAAATATGATGACAAGGCTGATGAAGGTATCTTCTTAATATATGCTACAAACAGTAAAGGATACAAATGCTATAATAAGAGGATGCATAAAATGGTTGGTTGTATTGACATAAAAGTTGATGAAGGAATCCCAGCAAGAGAGGTGTACAATAATGAGTCTTGTACAGAGGACACAGCTAAATTTGAAGATGAATAGGTCCAAGAATCAAAAAATGAAGACTCTAAATAAGATGAAGACTCAGATACTCAAACAAACTCAAATCAACAGGCTCCTTCAAATTCCTCCTCCAAAATTACTCAAAAGAATCATCCTGCAAGTAAGATAATTGGTGAAAAATACAAAGGTGTACAAACCAAGAGAAAGATAATCAAAAACACCGAGCAATCACATATAGATTTCATATCCATGCTGGAACCCAAGAACTTTAATGAAGCTAGAAAAGATGACCTTTGGGTTAAAGCAATGAATGATGAACTTGATCAAATTGAGAAAAACAATACGTGGGAGATGATTCATAGACTGGAAGGTAAAAATATCATTGGTTCCAAATGGATCTTTAAGAATAAGTTGAATGAGCAGGGACAAGTTGTTAGGAACAAAGCAACATTGGTTTGTAAAGGCTATGCTCAAATAGAATGACTAGATTTTGATGAAACATTTGCGCCCGTAGCAAGGTTAGAAGCTATCAGAATATTTCTTGCCTATGCTTGTCATAAAAGGTTTATAGTCTATCAAATGGATGTCAAGTCAGATTTTCTAAATGGAGATTTAAATGAAGAAGTCTATATGGAACAACCATAGGGTTTTGAACTGTCTGATAACCCTGACTTAGTATGCAAGCTAAAGAAATATTTATATGGGTTAAAACAAGCTCCTCGTGCCTGGTATCACAGACTGGATACGTATCTCAAAGACAAAGGGTCCAAGAGAGGAACAATTGACAACAATCTATATATCAAAACAAAGGGTAATGATTTGCTCATTGTGTTGGTCTATGTAGATTACATCATCTTCAGATGTAATAAGGATTCATTGGTAAAATGGTTTTCTTCTGCCATGGAGTCTGAGTTTGAAATGTCTATGAAAACTGTCATTTTTTCTTGGTCTGCAAATTACTCAGAGGTATGAAGGGATGTCCATTTCTCAAGAAAAATATCTAAGAGAGATGTTGAAAGGTTTCAAATGGAAGATTCTAAACCTGTGGGTACACCTATGGTTACTGGATGAAAATTAAGCAAGGATGATGAATCACTTGATGTTGATGAAAGTTCATATAGGTCAATGATAGGCAGCCTGTTGTACATCACAACATCTCACCCAGACATAATGCATATTGTTGGAATGGTAGGAAGATATCAGTCTGCACCTAAATAGAGTCATTTGCAAGTTGTCAAAAGGATATTCAGGTATTTGAAAGAAACAATGACTTATTCTCTATTGTATCCCAGAAATCAAAATTTTCAGTTAACTATTTATTCAGATGCAGATTGGGCAAACTGTGTTGATGAGAGAAAAAGCACCAGTGGAGGAGCATTCTTCCTGGGTGGCTCATTAGTAGCATGGCTTAGTAAAAAGCAAGGTTCCATTTCTTTATCAACTATAGAGGCAGAGCACATTGCTACTGCTACCTGTTGCACTCAGGTATTATGGATGATTCAGACACTTGCAGACTTGGAGGTAAAATACACTACACCGATCCCAATTCATTTTGATAACACTAGTGCCATCAGTGTCTCTAAGAATCTTGTATTCCACTCCAAGACCAATCATATTCCCATAAAATACCATTTTATGAGAGAGCAGGTCACTAATAAGGTTGTTCAGGTCCATTACATTCCAACCGCAGAACAAATTGCAGACGTCTTTACTAAACCCCTAGCCAAGACACCATTTGAATATCTTTGACAGAAGTTGGGTGTCATCCCGTCTCACACCTAAGAGAGTCCATCCTATTAGGGGGAGATTTTTATTGATTGAATATTACCTCCTAAAAATACTGCAACAACTCAGGGGGAGCATGTTTTCTTTCACATTGATGTCATAGGGGGAGAAAAGGAGTGGTCCGGACTGGATGCTACAGTTGGAGGTCCAAACAGATGAGCACAGTCATTCAGGGTTGCCATCAATGCCAAAGGGGGAGATTGTTGGAATTTTTATAGGCAGGTGTGCTTGTCATTGATGGCAATATCAGAGTATGCAACGATGGCAAAACAGGGAAAACAAAAGCCCGGGAGGAGAAGCGACAGTGATCTTTGGATCCCATTGAGAATTCCCGATGAACGTTAGATATGAGACAGATCCGACCGACATTGGATCCAGGAGAACCTGCACGTTCTTTAAAGAGCAAGGTGAAGCAGGGTTACGAAATCTTGAAGGCAGGAGGACAATTTCGAATACCAGGAGTTGGAAGAGTCAAGACTCTTCGTCATCAAGAATCCCAGAATCACGAAATGCGAAACCCTGAAAACCCAAAACCCGAAATAGGCACACCAACAAAGAATTTTGCAGACTGGGAAATAACTCCATTTCCAAGTCCCGGATACCGAGAGTTGAAGTGTAAAAACACTTCATCACAGGAGTGTTGAAATGCTGAATCACCGAAATGCGAAATGCCAAAATCCTGAAATAGGCACACCAACAAAGAGCTTCGCAGACTGGGAAATAAATCCATTTCGGAATCCTGGATACGGAGAGTTGAAGTGTCGAAACACTTCACCACAGGAGTGTCAAAATGACGAATCACCTAAATGCAAAACAACGAAATACCGGTTCTTTGATCTGACTCCATTTTGGAACTTCAAATACTGGGAGTTGGAGAAGTTAAGCGTCGCGACTCTTCACCATAGGAGTCCCGAAACAGCGAAATGAAAAACGTTGAAATGATGTTGATCGGACTCCATTTTAGAGTTTCAGATACCGGGACTTGGAGTTGTCAAGAACTCTCACATCAAGAATGTCGAAATCGCGATATGCGAAATCATGAAGAGATATGGACCGTCGAATCATCAAGAGTGTGGACCATTGATCCGACTCCATTTCAGAGGTTCGAATACTGGGAGTTGGAAGAGTCAAGAGTTGAGACTCTTCATTAAAGGAGTCCCGAAATGCAAAATGCCGAAATGAGAAATGTGAAAACACCTTTTTGGTGTAAGCCTTGGTCACTTCCAAAGGTCACATCGGCGAAGAGATGTAGAGAAGAGCTCGAAGAGACAAGCTCCATTTTGGAGTTTGGGACATGGAGAATCGAGACTCTTCACCACAAGAATGCCGAAATTCTGAAATTTTGATATGCGAAATAAATGCAAGATCCTACAAATCCAATCCAATGGTGCAGGTGAATTTAAGTATGATCGGAGGGCTACTGTTGCACTTCATAGTGTAACTACTAGAAACAACTGATGGCTTCTGCTAGAGGGATGAAACAAGCCTTAATGTGATTGCCAGAGAAGATGAAGAGGCTCGAGGCATATTTTGGTGGAAGGAAGACTATTCTTAGAAGTAATTGACAGATGGAAGAGTGTTGAAGCCTGTAACTGCAATAGAGAGGATTAGCTCAATTTTGAGAGAGAAGACAAAGAGTCTCAACTGTGAGAGAGGCTAAGGAATCTCAGTATAACACCCAATGAGAATGGACGCATGGGTTTAACTGTCAAAGAAGCTGAAGAGTTTCTATGATGATTAGGCAGAGCACTCGACATGGAGAGAGCATGCAAAATCATGGTGAGATAGAATGCACAAGGTGCACATAGACTATAAGTATGCAGAACAAAGAAGAGATGGATGTTTTTGTTGTTAAGAGGTATTCAGGAGGGTAGACGGAGGAGTGTGAAACAGCTGAAATATAGAGAAGAGTAATGGTGCATGGAATGGAGATGGTGCACAGAGCATAAAATGCAAAAGCACAGAAAGTGCAAGGAAGGTGTGCAACAAGACAGTGAGACACTAAAGGAAGGCTGAGGTGTTCTTGTATAGAAAAATAGAAGATCTGAAATCCCAAGAAGATGCAGACAGATAGACACTGATATAGGAGAGAAGAGAAGCATAGTAGAACAGTAATAAGCCTGGAAAGCTAATGATAAATATTGTATCACTATGATAAATTTCGTTAGCAAAGATTTATATGTCAGTGTGGTAGGGAGGTGCTAGGGAGGACTGTTGTCCTCAGAGGTTCAACTGGGTGCTTGAACAAAGGGACTTGTATCTTCCATCTGGTTGCAGCCAGAGAAACCAGGGTGGTAGGGTGGTGCAAGGGAGAACTGTTGTTCTCTGTTATACAGGTTGGTGTCTGTGTGACTGGAAGTTTGTGCTTCCATCCAGTTGGTGCTGGAACAATTAGGAAGTTGGTGCTTGCATCTAGTGGGTGTTAGAGAAACCAGGGAGTTGGTGCTTCCTTCTAGTAGGTGATAGAGAAAATAGAGAGTTGGTGCTCTCAGCAAGTTGTAGCTTGAAAAACAGAGGTTGTAGCCTCATTATGAGTTGGAGCTCATATGTATGATAATTTAAAGAATGTACAAATTACTTATCATATAAAGAAGAGGTTTTTACCCTTTATGGGTTTCCTCAGAAAATATCTATCTCTGTGTATCTCATATGTGTGAATGATGTTGAATGGTCTATTGCTTACTTCCTTGCATTATTTTGATTTTCATTGAGTGATCTGGAAAGAGTTTAAAATAAGTATAATTTTTTAAGCAATAGACCATTCAACATCATCTATCTCTGTGTATCTCATATGTGTGAATGATGTTGAATGGTCTATTGCTTANTCAGTTGACCTACATATAGCCCATTAGATATTACATGCAAGTTATTTTTGGCCATCCATTTTCAAACATTGTATTGAAGCCGTCAAAAAATTCCCACCTTGTCATATCTTTCACAAGAAAGCACAAACCCACCCTGATCTACTACATCCAATCATTGCCATCGACCCCTTTACAAAATGGGGCATTGATTTCCTGAAATGTAAGTGTACCTCAGTTGGGGGGCATGGTTATATTATTGTCGCAGTCGATTATTTTACTAAATGGGTTGAGGTTGTGCCTACATTCCTAAATGATGGCTGAATTGTTTCTCTTTTCATATTTAACCACATCATCACTAGATTTGGAGTCCAACAAGATATCATAAATGATTACAGATCATTTCCAAAATCATATGATGAGTGAGTTGAGTACCAAATTGGGTTTTTGACATGAAAACCCATCCCCATATTATCCTCAAGCCAATGGACAAGTTGAAGCCATCAACAAATTATTGAAAAACATGATTCAATGCATGGTGGGGATGATCAAAATCAATTGTAATTTACAACTCTTCTCATCACTCTGGGCCTATCAAACTTTCATAAAAAATGCCACTGGTTTCACACCTTTCCAGTTGGTATATGGTTTGGAAGCGGTGTTGCCAATTGAAAGTGAAATTCCATCTTTGAAACTAGTCATATAACTCCTTCCCAACACCTCTACCAAAGATGAATGATTTCTATCTCTAACGAAGCTAGATGAGATTTGTCGCAATGTTGCTCTCATTAATGAGACATATCAAAACCGTATCAAAACTCAATATGATAAGTCTATCTGACCTCACATTTTTGTAGGAAAATTAGAACATATGTGGCATGGAACCTTGTTCAAGGATTAATTCGTGAGTGCGGACACAGACCAATCTCCCCAGATCCACCTGGATCTGGAACAAACTGTGACAGAATACTACTCTTTCCCTAGTTCTAAAGTATTGAATGGACAAGAGAAGAAGGATGATGTACTTACTTTATGAAAGCTC
>SNQJ01S0246425.1:0-12448 GCA_010110895.2 Picea sitchensis
GGTGACCAAAATAATGTGTAACAGCTACCCACAAAGTAAAACTAGATTGTTCTAATAAAAGTTTGTACTATGTGGATGATGAGGAAAAAAAGTGGGTGCTACAGGGAATCCAGAAGCTTGTATCTGTAAGGAAAATATCAACATTGCAAAACAAGAAGCATAGCAGAAAAGGGTATCACTTATATGCTACACAAGTGTTAAATTCAATAAAAAATAGCAAGCTAAAAATAGAATACCACCCGATGTTGCATGAATTCATAGATGTGCTTTTGAAGGAGATACCAAGATTGCCTCCTAAGAGAGACATTGAATTTTCCATAGAATTGATGCCAAGAGTAGTACCTACATCTAAGGTGCCTTATAGGATGAGCACACCGGAACTGGTGGAGTTAAAAATTAAGCTAAAGAAAATGCTAGACAAGGGGTATATTAGACCTAGTGTATCATCATGGGGATCACCAACATTATTTGTAAATAAAAAGGACGGTACTCTCGGATTGTGTATTGACTACAGACAACTAAATAAGATGACCATCAAGAATAAATACCCACTTCCCATTATTGATGATCTTTTTTATCAACTCAGAGAATCTACAATGTTCTCTAAAAGAGACTTGAGGTCTGGGTACCATTAAGTCAAAATTAAGAATGAGGATATTCATAAGACTGTCTTTAAAACAAGGTACAGGCACTATGAGTTTGTGGTGGCTCGTTTTGGGTTTACCAATGCACCAATCTCCTTTATGTTTTTAATGAACAGTATTCTTAACAAATATTTGGACAAGTTTGTCCTATTATTCATTGATGATATCCTAATTTATTCAAAAATCAAGAAAGAGCACGAGGAACACCTTTGATTGGTGTTGTAGGTTTCAAGTGAACACCAATTGTATTCCAAGTACAACAAGTGTGATTTATTCCAAAAACAAATCCATTATCTAGGCCATGTAATCTCGAAATATGGAGTGGCAGTAGACCTAGAAAAGATTAAGGCCATCATGGATTGGCCAGCCCCTAAAAAACATATCTAAGGTAATATCATTTATGGGGTTATTTGGATATTATAGGAGGTTTATTAAGGGGTTATCCAAGATCGGCCACCTATTCACCTCCCTACAAAGAAAAGGAGTGAAGTTTGTGTGGTCAGAAAATTGTGAAGCATGTTTCCAAGAACTAAAATATCTTTTTACCAATACCCTAGTCCTAAAAATAGCATATCCTGAAGAGGATTTCGTAATTGGTACATATGATTGTAAAGAAGGAATTATTGGATTCCTCATGCAAGAAGGATGTGTGGTCTGCTATGAATCAAGAAATTTGAATGAGCATGAGAAATTTTATGTCACTCATGACTTAGAACTTGCAACCATTGAACATGTCGTGAATATATGGAGACATTACATACTTGAAAGAGGGTTTGTATTAATGACAGACCATAGTGGGATGAGGTACTTATTTTATCAGCCATGTTTAAATTCCATACTGGCCAGTTGGATAACTCTCATCAATGAGATTTATTTTGATACGAAAAAAATCAAAGGCCAGGAAAATTGAGTAGCAGATGCACTTAGCAGGAGTATGAAAACAATACACCTAGAAAAAGTGAGCACATGTGAATCTGATATAAAGAAAAGAATTAGATTTCTCCTACAAAATGATGAACAATTGAACTTGATAAAATAATTTTTGTAGCAAGAGCCCAGAGGGCAGAGATATGAAGGATATCGTCTCACAGAAGATGGACTACTATTCTTCAATAACAGATTGTACATACCAAATTCAATCGAGCCAAAAAATCTCATCATGGATTAATTTCATAAGAGACCCTATGTGGGTCATTTGGGTTATCAAATGATGATAGCATTAGCAAGGAAATTTTATTATTGGGCATGAATGAAAAAGGATATAGCATAATACATTGTTGAGTGTCTAGAGTTCCAACAAGTTAAGGTGGAGCATAAACACCCAGAAGGTTTCTTGTAGCCAGTGTATATTCTAGAATGGAAATGGGAGATTATCTCCATGTACTTCATCACAATATTACCTTGAATAGTAAGACAACATCATGATATCATGGTGGTGGTGGACAAGTTGAGGAAGAAAGCTCACTTTATTCCAATTGAGTCCACTTATAAAGAAATATATGTTGTTGATATTTTTATAAAAGAAATCTTCAAGTTGCATGGCATGCCCAAGATAATCATTTTAGATCGGGATGTTAAATTCACATCAAATTTCTGAAAAAGTCTATTTATAGATTTTGGAATGTAGCTAGTTTTCAACATTGCTTACCATCCTCAAACAAATGAGAAAAATGAGAGAGTAAACTGAGTGTTGGAGGATATATTGAGGATGTATGGCATGCATCAACCTAAGAAATGGGAGGAATATATAACCCTAGTAGAATTTTCTTACAACAATGGCTATCATGAGTCACTGAAAATAAGCCCTTTTGAGGCTCTGTATGGCAAACAATGTAGAATTATAATCAGTCGGGATAATCCAGTGGACAAGATTACCCTTGGACCTGATATGTTGAAGGAGATGGAGGAAGAAGTGATTAAAATTAGGCATGTTATCGCGCAAATTGTAGGTTGGTCAAAGCCCGACCCAATCCATGGGATGGCAATAACAGTGGGAGAGTTTACCCACTGTCACCTCAGATAAACTCTCCTACGCTTCTGTGAAGGAAGAATCCAACACAACGGGGAGTCCCAGGTGACCCTAGGGAGAAATGAAGTGGAAATTGAGAGTATGGAATGAAGCCATTGTAGGTCAATATACTAAATGAAAAAAGTATTGATAACGAGTCTCGAGGATGGAGGATGGTTTCCAAAGCCTTGGGTACCTGCACCGGAGTGTTACACCTTCCCAAGACAAGACAAATAACCAAGATACAAGCCTAAATATCAAAGGGACAAGCAAGTAAATTTTTTGTCCTAAATTACAGCAATAAACAAATATATATATATCAGAAATGGAATCAATCATTCACTGCAGAAATAACCATCAAAACTATCCTTTGATTATTGGATAATTAAGCATTGAACCAATAGATAACTTTCCAATATTTTAGCACAAGTTTTGATGGAGAATCAGGGCTACAAAAATATGTTTTTAGAGATTTTTTAGAGCAGCCAAATGGTTGTAGAAAATATTTTATACAATAGTAACTTTTACACCAAGAAACTAGCCAACAACTTGCCCAACAATAGCCAATATCAAGTAGATAAACAATAACAACTTCCCAATTGTTTTCAATGGTAAAAGAGTGAGAAATTAATCTTGAAAAAGAGAGTTTGCATCAGCCCTAATGGATGTATCATAAGTTTGTAATAGCAGCTAGGTATCCTTGAACAATCAAAACGCCCTAGTGGCTTAAGCAAGCTTAAAGCATAAGCAAAAGTTTCCAACTTAGACAATCACAATATCTCGTGTTTTCATGTATCCTAGTGCAATGATTTTGTTTCTCCAATGCAAGAATATTAGTGCCTTTAATTATTGGGTTGTGGAGTCTCAAAAAATAAAGAGCTAGTTGATCTACTTCCTTGGGGGTGTAATCCCTTTTACTCCCCAAGGCAAGCTAAGCTAGCTAGTAAAAACCCTAGGAGAGTGTAAACCCTTTTACTACTCCTAGGAATTCCTTATGCAACAAAGTATTTTCAAGAAAAATATAATGGACTTAGTGGGGTTGTATGCACTTATACTCCCCAAACTTTTAAGCAAATTAACCTTGAAACCAATAAAAGAAGCAATAGCAACAAAGATTCCTTACCTAGTCCAAGCATTAACAATATAAACCTCTTTTTAACCACAAAAATCCACCATAGAGCAAGAAATAGACCTCCACTAGAGACAGCACATCATCCATCCATCCAATAGCCAAATCAAAACCATTGCAAGAGGAAGTGACAAGAGAGATATGTAAAAATGCCCAAGTAGGGTGCAAATTTCATCCAAGAATCCTCTCCAAGATGGGAGAGTTGTGATAAAAAATGAAATGATTCTTATTTATATAAATCCTCCTATAAGTATTTTTCAGCTTAACTTTAGGGTAAACCACAAAACAAGGGGTCAACAACCTTTATATTTCCCCTTTACAATTTAAAATTTAATTTGCACTTAAAAAACCCTAAAATAAAGATGACGTCACCCTTATAGGGAAATGATTTGGCACTTAGAGCAGGATGTCAGGCTTGGAGATGAAACATTGGGCCTCCAAAGGTCTTCTCCTCAAGCTCTATGGTCTCCTTCACTAGGGTGAGGTTCCTCCTCTCAAAAAAATTCCATGTGTCACTGATTAACACATCCACCACCCATAACCCTAGCTCATGCATGACGTCACCCCCAAAATGTGGCGCTCTAGCCTCCAAAGGCAGGTTGTTGGAGTGATGAAGTGATAGGAAGGGTCCTTCAAGGTACCTCTCAAGCCTCGAAAGGCAGGGCATCATCGTTCGATATGCAGGCCATGGCATCCAACTTGTGGGCTTCAAGCCCCAAGGAAGCCTAAGATAGGCTTGTTCTTCCAAATTTGTCCACCAAACAAGGTTCTACAAAGACAATTGTTGGTTTTAACCTTTCTCTTCATTTATGTCTGAGTTTATTGACCCAGGGTTCATGTCTTTCAGGTTTCCAACAAATACTCTAAAACTATCGGCCCTCCCGGTAAACCAAAAGGCAACACAGCACACAGGATGTGTTGCACAGTCTCACCCGAAATAGCTTTAATGGGTGGCTGTAAGACTTAGGTGTTTACAGTCTAGGATTGAGTAGGATATATGAGTGCTAATCATTGAACCATCTATTACAACTTGTAAATGCAACATATTGTTATTCACGATTAATGTAGTAAATCCATAGGCTTATTCCTTCAGTATTGCAAAATCACTTAAACAGGCAATAAAATAACTCATGCATTCAACATAATATTACTGCTTCAGATAATAAGAGATATGCAAACATTCATCACACAACACAGATTTTATCATGGTTCACCCTCTCCTGGGGCTACATCCACAAATATTTGGCTCTCAGCTCTTTTATTATATTATGTTTGCATCTATAGCGTTGCACGCTTACAACTCTTCTCAGTCAAGTGTTATCGGACAAATCGATAGGTGCAGACACTAACAGATCTCCCTAGATCCACCTGGATCTAGAAAAAAATAGGACAGGACACGACTCTTTCCCTAAGTTGTAGTCATTGAATCTATTAATGAGAAGGAATAAGTGACATACCTTTATGTCTCTTCCTTAGGTATTTGTTGTTCCTGCTTCGCTCTGGTGCTCTTGTGACGTCAGGTCCAAGACAACACAAACCAACCAAAGTGAAGATATAAAAGTATATTCAATGTCAACTTATGCATATGATCAAGGAGTTATGCTATAAAATAAGAGTGATTTTATGGGAAAGGGACATGCTGATGTATTATATTAAATGAAAGTAGAATATACAACCTGATCACCTTGATGTCGCAAGCTTCCTTTCAGTGAACCTTGGTTCCAACACACACACTTGCTCCGCACTTGCATGAAGAAGATCCAATTCCTCTTGATAGACCAAATAGAGTCTTCTAGCACATCCTGATTCTTTATTATCTGCTTCAATTTAGTTAAGTGTTTATGTGTGCGAGACTGTACCTCGTGGTTGACACTAACCTTCAACCTGTGTAATGCCCCTGATGGTATTCTTGTCAACACAAGTTGGATTTGGCTTAAGTCCTTCAAGGGTGTCTACCCCATAATCTCATCCATGCGCAGCATATTGGGGTTGATATGGAATGTTACGTGCAGCTACATTATTGCCTGGATTGACTCTCGCTCCTCTTCTTGCACTCTTTCTTCTGGCTACGATGTTAGTGGTTCGAGTCCCATGTTGCTTGTTGGCTTCCCTTCCCCAATTTGCTTGAGGATCTTTCGTATGTCTACCAACTGTGCTTCAATCCTATCCCTGTGGTGTACAGCATGGTCTAAGTTCTCGGATAAGAAATCCTAGACCATTCAGGCCATCATTTCCCCATCGACATCCATGATCGTATACTCTGGCGGTCTTCTTTTGGGCTTTGATTTCTTGCGTGCACCTCCCATCTACGTGAATGGCCTCTTGTTTTCCCTTGTTGTTTGTGGGTTGGACCTTTCTTCGATCTCTTGCACGAGCTCGGCCTGTTGCTTCTCCTCCACTACCGGATGTATCTTATCCTTCTCTTCATTCTAGGTCCCTGTCTTCATTGGCCCTTCTTTTGTCTGCAATGTTTTTCCCTAGCCCATTCTTCATCTCTTGGGCACTTGGATTTCTTTCAGCTAGCTTTCTTCCTGCCCTACCTCTTCTTCTATTGTCGTTTCTGACACTTCCTAGGTGATGGATGGAATCCTCCATTCCTCATCCCATTCACTTATGACCATGTTGATGTCACCCTTTGTGATGTAGTAGTGCATTTGTAGCCACTATTTAGCCAAATCCTTCCTTGCTTGTATCCACATTGTGTGTCGCATGGCCTAGAAATTGGCGATGTTTGCATATCGTGCAGCAGCTTCTAGTGTTATTCTCCACACCTGGGAGATGTCTTCTTATAGGTTGCGTAGGTATCCCTCGAGGATAGACCCATTTTCCTTTTTTCTCCTCAAATTTGGCCTGGATCTGAGCAACAGATATCTTTCCCCTTGATTTGGTTTACGTCTAGTGCCAAAAACTACGTACTTTGGCTCTCTCCATCCCATGAAGGCTATTAGTGTGATCAGCCATGAATAGTGGAACTTTGTTCCTAGATCTTGCGGATCCCTGAAGTCATCCAGGAATAGGTTCAAGAGGTACAGTGCCCACCTCATTGAAGTGCCTTCTGCGCACTCAGCTGCAGCTGCAACAACCCCAGCTAGGACTTCCTCTCTGCGGCATTTTCTTAGCAGCTTGCAAGATAAGATTTTCATGCCCAATTGTGTGGATGCACCGTTGATCCTATTGATAATGATCCCTCTTGTCCCCCTGTCAGTGCCATACTTCTTCTTCATCTCTTCTGCTAGCACTTTCTCCTTGGTTTTTTCATCCAAAAACAGCGCGGGATCCATGCCCCGAATTGGTAACCCTGTTATTTGTGCGATAAGCTCAATGTCTATTGAGACGCGCTTGTCCAACTAGATGTCCCCACCATGCATGACTGCTAGCATTTGTTTGACACATGCGGTCTCTTGTTGACCCCTACCAAAATGTGGTATATCCACGAGACCTGAAATTCCTATCCTCTGCAATCTGATTGCCCATTGGAGTGGTTGATCAAGCGGTTCCCTAAACCAACTCATGCCCATCGTATTCATGTATACTCTTTTTTCAAGTTCTGGGAAATATTCTTCATCTGCTATGTCGTGGTCCAAGTATTTGATCTTCTCGATGTGACCCAGTAGCTCTGGTCCTACCTGTACCCCGTCTGGTATGCGTGGTAGAAAAATTTATATTGTCGGTTTCTTGTGAGGTGATATGGGTATATGTATCCTGTCTTTCTTCTGCTGTGGTGTCTAGCTTGAAGTTCTAGTGACTTTCGGTTGTTCCTTAGTATACCATTCCTTCCTCGTTGAGACATGTTCAACCATCTCCCCTGCTGGGTGGTTTGAGATGGTCGTTTGAGACTCATCTGGCTCCACTGTTGTTGTCGGATTTGACATTGTGCCATTGACTTTTGAAGATGCTTCTGTATTCTTTGGTTGCACCTCCTTCAGGGTTTTTTCTCCCTAGTTCTGCAGCTACTATACTTTTGTCGATATGTCTGTATCATGGCCCTCCGGTGCTGGTTGTTGGATTTCTTCCAGTATGGGTGTCGAGTGTTTGTTGGCTTCGAACAGTCTTTGTGATCTCTGTGAACTCTCTATGTGCTCTTTATCCTTTGTCATTCTCTGTTTGTTCTCTTTTCGTGAATAGACTAATGGCTCCCACGTCCGTGTGTTGAATGGCTTTCCCATGAAGCTTGTCAAGGACGCTTCCTTGATTACAGGTTTAATGCACCTTAATTACCGATTCAATGAATCTCTAGCAGTTTCGTACTTGCCATTACTCTGCCTTTTTGTCTCCAATTGGTGCGTTTAATTTGGCATCCCATCGGTCCTTGCCGTCCTTTAATTCCGCCTAATGTTGTCATGTCATCCTGCTTTTGTCGACTTTCCCTTTTCCTGCTCGTTTCCCTTTTTTCTGTGATCGTTGTCCTTCTCTTCACCNTGTGGTTCTTTCCTTTTGTTCTTTTTCTTTTTCCATATAGTATTTTTTTTTTTTTTTTTAACTGCACGGTGGATGGTCGACTATCCTTGTACAGCTTCAATCAACTCTCGTTAATCATCCCTTTGAGTTATGTGCCTGATAAATCTCTTAATTGTACAACTCCTCCATCTATGACATATTTTACTTGGTATGGTCCTAACCAATGCATTTTGAGCTTTCCCGGGTGCTAAAATGATTTGTTGTCATACATCAGTACAAGGTATCCTTCCTTGAATGTTTTCTCTTTGATGTGTCTATCATGCCAAGATTTATCTCTTGCTTTATGAACTTGTTGGTGGAATCCTGCTAAGATCCAGTCTTCCTCCATGGTCATTAATTGATTCAGTCTCTCTTGTAGTGCACCTCATTATGTCATTTGTGTAATTGTTGCTACGCGCAAGCTTGGTACTAGAAACTCTAATGGCACCATTGCTTCTTGGCCATAAAATAGTTTAAATGGTGTGTGCTCTGTCAACTTTTTGCACGTAGTCCTATAGGCCCATAATACTACTGGTACTTTGAGATCCCAGTCATCCCTATTGATGTTACAGATCTTTGTCAGCGCGTTCTCCAGGATTTTGTTAAATGATTCCACTGTGTCATTCGCCTGTGGGCGATATGGTGTGCTCTTCTGGTGATGAACTTCAAACTCTTCATTCATCATTCTGATGTTGATGTTTATGAAGTGCGTGCCTTGGTCAGTCATCAGAATTCTTGGGCACCCAAATCTAGTGATTACTTGTTCAGATAGAAAATGCGTTGTTGTTTCTGCGCTGCAATCCTTCACTGGTGCACCTTCCGCCCATCTCGTTAAGTATTTTGTCGTGGTGATAATGTACCTTGTTCCTGTTCTTTTTGCTGGTGGTTTGATTGGTCCCATGAAATCTATTTCCCACTTGTCTAATTACTTTAATTTTACTTGTGGTCATAATGGAATCTCATCTCTTATGTTAGGTTTGCCTACCCTTTGACAGACATCGCGTTTTTGACAGTATTCCTTTGAATCTTTGTGGATCGTTGGCCACCATAGTCCTGCGCACAAGACCTTTTGCGCGGTAGATTTACCTTCATATTTCCCACCTGCTATTCCCTCATGGACTTCCGCTAATATTCTTGGTATTTTGTACTCTAACACATATCTTCGCAAAATGTTGTATATGCCCATCTTATATAGATGTCCTGCAATCAATTGATAGTCTACGGCGTTAACTACCAGGTTTTTCTTCTACACGGTACTATATTCTTGCGGTGTAGTACCTGTGCTTTATTGGCATGTTTATAGGAAAAGTGTGTTTTTCATTGATGGAAAGAACAGTAGCAACAATGGCATGTTTACAAGCAAGAACAGTAGTAATGATGGCATGATTACAGGCAGAGTGTGAAATGATGGAAAACAGGAAAAGCATAAGCTCAAGAGGAGAAGCGAACATTATGCAGAGATCAAAGCTGAGAAGAGATAGCACTTTGCACTTTCTAGAAGTGCAGACGAGGTCCAAGAGATGGACTCATAGTAGGATTAAAGGTTGAGGCCTTTGACACTTAGAAATTCTTTCAATTAGGGAGGAAGCGTAAGCTCAAGAGGAAAAACAATAGTGATCGTTGGATCACCAATCTTGAATACCCGATGACCGTTAGATCAGCGTCCAGTGACCAGAGGAAGCATAGAGGATAAGTACAGATCTGATTCATTGGATCTAAGTGCCGAGGACCAACACCTGTTGAATCCCAAGGAAAGTGCATGAGACAAGTTCTGAAGTCATCGAAACTGTCCATCATCAAGGTTGACAGGTGGCAGCAAATCCAGGAGTTTGAAGAATCAAACTTTGAAATATTTGCAAGGGGTAGAGTGGAGTCAATCCTAGTCGTTGATGTTGGGAAGGACATGTGGTGAGAGATCAGCATTTCGCTGACTCGTGAACTCGAAAATTCAAAGGTGAGAGTTGTAGGAACTTGCGATGTCTGAGTTCGCGAGTTGATTTGAGCCCTTAGATCGTGAGGAGTTGTGGACTGTTAGATCCAGTGGATTTTCAAGGATGATATGCTCAGGTGAAAATCTCTGAGAGTTGTAGGAACTCGTGAAATGTGAATTCACGATTTGATCTGGATCGTTGGATCGTGGAGAGTCGTGGACCATCGATCTGACATAAGTGGATATCGGGAAATCGGGAATCGGAATAAGGGATGTGAGCTAACCTCCGACATCGCGAAACATGAAGTCACGAAAAGATCTGAGCCCTTAGATCACGGAGAGATATGGATCATTGATCTGATATGAAGTATTTCATATTTCATGAGTCGGGAGAATTGAGGCAACCTGCAGCAAAACTTTGTGAAATGCAAAGTCCTGATATGATTTGGGTCATCGGATCATCGAGGATTGTGGGTTGTTGATCTGGAGAAGGTTTCGAAAAATCAGAAGTCGGGAGAAGGGAGGTGAGTAGTCCTCCAACTTTGAAAAATGTGAAGTCTTGATAAGATATAGACCATTGGATCACAGAGGGTTGTGGGCCATCGATCTCACACAGAGCTCTGAATCAGGAATTGAGAGTTGGAAGAGTCAGGGTTGGCTCACGTTCAAACACCTGACACGCGAGGTCGTGATTTGATCACAGTCGTTGATCGAGGTAGCATTGTGGACCATTGATTTGACACTCCAAATTAAGTTATCGAGCTCGTGAAATGTGAAGCGCTCGAATGTTTGGCCCGTGGTCATAGCCAAGGTCACATTGATGAATGTTAAGGGAGGATCTAGCATTGCTAGGCTCCACCTTAGAGTTTCACGAGTTGGGAGAATCGAGGCAACCCGCACCTGGATATCTGATGTGCAAAATCATGAAATTCCTTTTTGAATAGGGCTTTGGTCATAGCCATTGGTCACATCAGTGGAAGATAAGGGAAGGAGCTAGAGTCTCTAGGCTCCACCTCAGATTTTCGCAAGTTGGGAAAATCGAAGTGACTCGTAGTCGATCACCCAAAATGCAAAATCGTGAAACGACTTTTTTGGATAGGTGTATGATCACAGCTCGTGGTCACGTGAAAGGAAGGGTCTTAGCCAGAAAATATAATGCCCACTATGTAGATTTCACATAAAGGGAAAAGGTGCCAAAGGGATGAGCACGTGGAGGTTTTCTCAACAACTGCTAGAAAGGAATGATTACATCTGCCAGAGAATTTGAGGAGATATAGGGTGATCGCCAGAGGAGCCGAAGAGTCTCGAGGTAACTGCGAGTGGAATGAAGACTCATCATAGAGACAATTGAAAGATGGGAAATATTTTGAAGTCTATAACTGTAATGGAGAGGATAAGCTCAATTGTGACAGAGAAGACGAAGAGTCGCACTGCCAGAAAAAGGCAAAGAATCTCAAGAACGGCCACTAATGATGAATAGTCTCAGAATAATAGCTACTGATGTAGAACAGACTCAACATAATCACTAGAGAGGACAAAGTGTTAGGTGTATGAACTGGTAAAGGAATTGGCATGATAAATATACACAGAACAGAGATGATATTGTTTCTTCGGTTGAGATTTATTCATGCGGTAAAATCATTCTATGTGCAGCAGCTAAAATGCACAGAAGAGGTGTAGCGCATAGAACAAAAATGCATATCTGAGAGAGGAAGAGGAAATCGAGGTGCGCATGCAGAGACAGAGAAGAAGAATAGAAATATCAAGAAGATGCGAGCAGGAAGACACTGATCCAGGCAGAGCATAGCAGTGTAGCAGAATAGTGAGGAGACAGGTAAGCCATTGATAAACATTGTATCACTGTAATAAGTTTCAGTAACGAAGTTTTTATTTCTCAGGGTGGTAGGGTGGTGATAGGGAGGATTGTTGTCCTTAGAAGTTCAAGTGGATGCTTGAACACAGGGAGTTGTAGATTCCATCTGGTTGCAGCCAGAAAAACCAAGGTGGTAGTGTGGTGCAAGGGAGAACTATTGTTCTATGTTATACAGGTACGTGCTTGTGTGACTTGAAGTTGGTGCTTCCATCCACTTGGTGTTGGAACACTTAGGGAGTTGGTGCTTCCTTCTAGTGGGTGCTAAAGAAACCAAGGAGTTGGTTCTTCCTTCTAGTGGGTGCTAGAGAAACCAGAGAGTTGGTGCTCTCAGCAAGTTGCAGCTTGTAAACAGAGGTTGTATCCTCAAGAGGAGTTGGAGCTCATAAGAATGATAATGTATAGAAAATAAAGATTACTTATCATGTCA
>SNQJ01S0246425.1:12458-25586 GCA_010110895.2 Picea sitchensis
TCAAATTTTAAGTGAAAACGAAGAACAAGTCCTTGTATATGAGGATATTGTTGAAGAAAATCCTATTGATTTGTTGACACTATATCTTGCTGAAACATATCATAGAGTAAATTCCTTGAGTGCCATGATCATAGAGAAATATGGTTTCGGTGATGAAGAAGAATTCCACGAGATGCATCATATTGAAGATCCACTTGAAGCCATCCCGAGTTTTTTTCTTGCTACACACAAAGACAAGGATATGGTCAACTCTAGTCATATAGATGAGCCATTGTCTACATATGATAGTCCCATTCAGAGATGGATCGATCATGATTGTGGATGTTCTTTCCAGCATGATTTCATCCTTCCCACCCATCCCCATGAGTTTCATTTCACGATTGATTATATGTCTATTTATGATCATGATTATTTTATGCTTGAATTATCTTTGTTGTATCACATAATTAAGAACATGGGGAGATACCTTGATGAGATGATCAACTAGTTTCATTGGTTGTATGACTTCACCTAACATTTCAGGACCTAATATTTAGGGCCCCAGGTAAGCAGGTAGGTCATATGGCTTTCTTGCATTTGCATATTGATTGTTCATAGTAGTTTAGGTGAATTTCATTTTGATTTTCATTTTTCTCTACTTGCATATTGCTTTAATCATATTACATGTTTAGTTTAGAAATTTTTGAAAAAATGCAAAATTTTCTTTTCTAGATTAGTTGTTATTTTTGGGTTTTTATTTTTATATATATGGACGAAGGGTGATAGAACCACCCTAGATTTTACGTTTGTATGTTTTAGTGTAGGCACATGTCAGACCAATATATGTTGAGGTTCTCATGCACTCTATGGAGAGTACATGTCCCCATGTAGGAGCCAAATTTTATTCCCATTTCCTAGGAACAACTAAGGAGATGATGTCTCGAGGCCCTCAAGTTGCATACATCGAGTACCAAGAGGCATATGGATAACATCGTCCACTTTCACAGATAGAGGCCCACCTCACCACCACATACCTCATGTTCATCATGGGGGTATCCACCACATTAGCTTGCTTCCGGAAGACATTGGGCCTTGCTCCATGAGGTACAAGTCAGTTATTATGGTGAGTGTCATTTCAATATTTGAGGCATTTGAGTTTGTTGCATTTAAAATTTCTGTTGATTATGTAACATTTGCTTAGAAATCATGATCTTTTCCTTGTTTCACCTTGGTGGTTGACATTGTGCCCTAGTAAGTGGTCACCCTTAGGGATGGGTTTGCTACTGGGAGGTCCCCTTGATAAGTCATCGTACCATTCATGACCATACTTTCCATTTTCCGCACTTCATCCCCTCATATCCTTATCTTTTTTGATTTTCGGGTGTATTAACCCGAGAAGGGATTGTCCCTCATTTCATGGGAATAAGGGGATGAAGGTCCAGAGGCTTGTAGCTAGTAAAATATAAAATCCATATTATGAACCTTGCAAATGCTCGCCCAAAGAGGTATTGAGAACAATGAAATGTTTCTCCTAAAAAATCAAAGACCTGCAAAAGAAAACACAATGTATAAATGTCCCACTTGTTGAGGGATCTACACAAGTGCATTACAAGATAGACTATACCCCCATGCCACTCTGTGTACCTCTCCCTTCAAGTGACACCATGGTGTTGCCTCCTAACCCAATCGATTAACCCATAGGGAGTACGCAGTGTTTGGACCTTAAAAGGATGCATTGAAAATGAAGGTGCAACACACCCTCTATAAAGGCACCCATAAATGAAACACTACGATCCCTTGTATGTCATGAACCCCATGCCCAAAAGTCTTTCCCCCTATCCATATCATATTCTCCACATTTCTTAGAGAGGGTTTCACCTAGAAAACACACTTTGACCTAGGGAATGATTTGCCCAATAGGTTGCATTGTCAACCCTCCCATACCTAAACTTTGAAAATTGCATACAGTCTTTGAGCACTCATTTAGTTTGATGAGGTGGTTTTTGATGCACACGATTAGATGGTTATTTTATTGACTTGATTTACTTATCATGATGCATTTTCCTTGAGCTCCTTGGAGGGTGTATTCATTGTTGTTGGAGGCATGCCAAATGCCAAAATGGAAAAGCATGGAGTTTTTGGGAAAGAAAGCATGCACGAGCGAAGCGACAACTGGAAGGAAACACAACACGCGTGCATGCAAGGAAAGCAACAACTGGAAGGAAGAAAAAAACACACACATGAGAGGAAGACCTAACGACAATAGGGTTAGGGTTTTGGTAATGTATTGTAAATGATTGAAGAGCCCGAAATGTATAAATAGTGATACATAGGTATCATAGGGGGTTGGTTGGTTGGTTGGCTTTTCTATTGTTTGGTTCTGATTATTGTAGTTACGCATGAGTTGATGTGATAGGTAATGTTTTGCTGTAAGACCTATTTTGTAGAAGCTCTTGAGCTAGAGAGGATGAGGGAGGGTAGATCTTGAGGGTTAGATCGTAGGTTGTGGAGCCTAGTGTGATCTAGTCTTCCTCATATAGATCTCACTCGACTGAGAAGAGTTGTAAGCGTGTGACACTATAGATGCCAACATAATATAATAAAAGAGATGAGAGCCAAATCTTTGTGGATGTAGCCCTAGGAGGGGGTGAACCATGGTAACATATGTATTGTGTGATGAATGTTTGCATATCTCTTATTATTTGAAGCAATATTATTATGTTGAATGCATGAGTTATTATATTGCCCGTTTAAGTGCTTTTGCAATACTGAAGGAATAAGCCTATGGATTTACTACATTAATCGTGAATAATAGTATGTTGCATTTACAAGTTGTAATAGATGGTTAAATGGTTAGCGCTCATATCTCCTACTCAATCCTAGGCTATAAACACCTGAGTCTTACATCCACCCATCAAAGCTATCTTGGGTGAGACTGCGCAGCGCATCCTGTGCGCTGTGTTTCCTTCTGGTTTACCAGGAGGGTCGATAGTTTTAGAGGCTTTGTTGGAAACCTGAAAGACATGAACCTTGGGTCAATAAATTCAGACAGAAAGGAAGAGAAAGGTTAAAACCAAAAAATGGTTCCGTTGTCATTGGTAGGAATAGGAGAGGATTGAGGAGAGAAGATAAGGTGAAGATCTGCCAGAAGAAGATCAAGAAAAGGTTAGGGAAGAGACCAATGAGCCATTAGTGGGGAATGTTGAGACCGTGGAATTTGACAAAAGAAGAAATCAAAACTTGGCTAGGAAGTAAGGAGCTAGAGTTTGCACAGAAAGAAAATAGAAACCCTAGACTAACACCTCGTAAATATCTTGAGAAATACGTGTTTACTGATTTACACAAAGTCTTTTTCTATGATTTTCAACATCTATTACAAGAGTGGATACTAAAGTTGAAGGATAACCATGCAACAAACCAGATTCGACAGCTAGATTGGACCTCAGTACAGATTGAGTAGCTTCAGTAGGTGGACAACAATTTCACCTGCGTAGTTGACTTTTGGCTTGACAGTATTGTGGCAAGGTTTATAACAGAGTTCGCAGTCAACACAATGAAGTCATACAATGTAGCGGAGAAAGAGTTTCTATGAGGACCCCAAGGAAGGTACATTCGATCACTGTATACTTCTATTAAGATACTGCTATATAACAAAGGTGTAATGACAATGGAATCAGACAACTAAATTTCCCTGTGTTCATGGGGGAAGGGGGGAAGCACTGACAAAAATAGGAGAAATGGAAGGAGGAAAGGATAAGGGCAAGCAGGAAGAACCCTTAGACCCAATCATGATGGATGACAACCATATCAAGCAGATCATGGTGACAACTAGAAAGACACGTAGAAGAGTACCCTACCAATACAAGGCGAATACCAAGAAGAGAGCCGTAGCTGTGAGGGAAGGCTTGGCGAGTGATGAGGAAGAGGTAGAGGATCTCTGGGCTATGGAGAAAATTGAGGAAATCTTACGTGCAACATATGAGAGGAAGACAAGAGGTCCAAGAACGGGGAGAGAAGGTAACAATACTATCCATATTAATGTTAGTGTGGAACCCATAAACCCATGTGAAACTAATACACCAAAGAGAACGCCACCATTTAGACAACTGAAGTTCAGAAGCAGTCAGACAGCAGAAAGTACATCCACACAAGGAACAACAACTGGAGGAGCCAGTTTAGGTAGTACTAGTCAAGTATCTACACCACGCGGAGGTAGTAGTTCATCATTCATAATGGAAAGACACAATCCCACCATCAGGTTGCCAGAATTTCAAGGAGAAGTAGCAAAAGACCCTAAGAAACACTTGTTTATTTGTGAAAATATCGGGGAAGCAAAACATATCACGGATGAAGATACCAAACTCACACAGTTAGCGATTATGCTAAGAGATCTCACACTAGACTGGTACATGAGTTTAGACGCAAATAGTGCCCTTGGGACAACAAGGACACTGGTAGACATTAAGAAGTTACTGATAAATGAGTTCCAGAAGCCGAGCTCAGAAGATCAGTACATGACTGAGATGATCGAAATAAGACGGAAACTAGGAGAGTCTATATGGGAGATTGATCAGAGATTCAAACGACTAAAGGGAAAGTTAAAATATCTCATGACCAAGATGCAACATAGACACTTTTTTGTCAATTCACTACTCCCACACTTAAAATATCCGTTGCGACAACAAAAGTTCCAGATGCAGGCAACCCTGTAACTGGAAGAAAACCAGTACCAACAAATGGACCCAATGATTGAAGAGCTGAAGGAAGACTTGAAGAATTTGACGTTTCAACTAAACCAGAATAAGAACAAAGACAAACGAGAAGTTGTTTGGTGTACCACATGCCGAACGGAAGGACACCACAAGAACGAATGCCCAACATTCATGCAGTATATTGGAGCAGAGATGCCAAACCCATTACCCACAGGAGGACCATGTTTGAAGTCTGTAAGAAACCAGGTCACGACCCTTATCACTACCCGATGATGCAGAAATACCACACAGTTCTGAAGAATTCATATTGCACCGTTTGCAAGTCAGTGGGCCACTATGACAAAGATTGTAGAACTAGGGAGTTGATGTGAGAAAGGACATAAGACACATATAGAGTGCAGGAAGAAATGATGACAGGGCAAGCCACACCAAAGTTTAACCTAGCTCCAACTCCATACAACACTACACAACAACAATATAATACTGCAAAATAACCATACAATAACGTGTAGCCGCAGTACAATGCAGGACAACCTCAGTACAATACTGCACAGTATAATCAGGTACCTCAGTATAACACACTGAGAGGAGATAGGGAAGGCTACAAAGGGGCAGGACGAGCAAGAGGAGGTTTCATACGAGTTAGAGGACCAATGGTGTGTCACAATTGTCAGCAATCGGGACATTATGGAAGGGGATTTCCACTTTCACCAGTGACCTGTATGTATTGTCGCGCCTCTAACCACGATACAGAAGAATGTTTGACACTACTAGTAAAGATTCAGGAAAAGAGGAATCAGAACAACCAGAATGTTCAATGGATTTTCGTTGAAGCAAGGGATGAAGGACGAAACATCAACATAGTCACCCGCGGAGGAGCTAAAACAGGTACTGACGCAGTTCGACAGAAACCAACACAGAATCAATAAGTGAAGAGGAACACCGAACCAAGGAAATAGTTCAACACACAGAATGAGAAGGCAATATTCAAGGAATCCAGACAAGAATTTCAAAAGGTGGATATGGCGTCGACTTCAATTACACAACAAAACGAGGAAGCACCAGATACACGATGCCTCCATCATTGGATCATACCAATGAAGCGCAACCCATGGGACAAGTAAGTACAATCAAAAGCTTCTTGCAATCATGTGTAAGGATATTAAGTGATCCATCAGCTGTGAAAATATTGCAAAACGTACTAGAAAAATGTAGCCTCGAGACGGAAGGAAAACTAGAACCAAAAATTGTCAATGACCTACATACAAGGAGAAGAACCAATAGGGAATTTAGATTGAATGCCAACATTGGAGATTTCAATATGGGAGACATTATACTAGATCTAAGATCTAAATTTAATGTACTACCAAAGAAGACATGGCAATGCATGGGAGAGCTGAAATTAGGATATTCACCTGTTCAATTGAAACTGGTGAACCAACACAGAGTCCTACCGATAGGCAGACTAGAAGGAGTGACATTAGACCTAGATGGAGTGTGCACTAAAACAGATTTTGAAGTCATTGAAATAGTGGATGACACAATACCTTACCCCGCGTTTCTTGGTCTATATTGGGTGTTTGACAACCAGGCCATAATCAACTTGAAGACCAGGAAAATGACATTTGAGTCAGGAGAATATAGGGTCATCGTGCCATTATACCCATCATAAGGAGAGAGGTTTGTAGAACATACTTGTTTGGATCTAGAGGAAATCATCCAGTTGTATAGAAAAACTGCGCGCGATGAAGATTACGTGAACCCAGCTACAGATAGGATACTTAGTTGGTGGAACATCACTTCCTGTGCAACAAATTCATACACCAGTTTAGAGAAATGGCAACAAAGGCTACATGAAGTATCCATGAGGATATGTGCAAGAATAGACCGCACCGTAAGATGGGTAGGGACACAAATCAGAGAACCACCCAGTTTCCATGTAGTAAACAATTTGGAAACATTCTTATCACAGTATGAAGATGAAGTTTTAGAGAACTAGAGACTGTTATCACTTGATATATAATTCAAGGCCACACTTGCAATATGGTGGGGCTTACACAAAGCGACGATCACAGACTAGTACCAATGTAAGCAGTTACTGCGCATAAGGTTTGGTGCAGAACAAAAAACCAAAAAAAAAAGAAGTATGATGGACAAAGAACACCAACAAAACACTTGGAGGAGTGTAGAACACTATGGAAAATGAAACCTCTAGAGGAATGGCCTCATTACTTCATACACACTCTAGAGGGCATACCAGGGAACTAGTATACAGACCAGGAATTGCGCAAAGGAACTACAACATGGATGACATTGCAACAAAATTTCACAGTCACTTTCTCATTTGAGCATGAGAACCCCAACATAGATGTAGCTCTCAAGAAGATAAGAGGAGTGATATTCATCAAAGCACCAGAAATAGAACTTATCACAGAAGAGAAACAACGAAATAAATAGACAATCAAGGAATTGTTTTCATGTTACCATGAGCAAGAGGAAGCACTGAATGAAGATGACCCACATGATATTCAGATTGAATAAGCAGAGGGTGAAAGAGATGTGGAAGGCCCACCCATAGAATCAAAAGTCATTTTCGTGCTGATCAAAGTAAAGAAAGTCAACATTGGGACAACCGAGCATCCCAAAATGGCTAGCATTGGAGATTACTGTGATGAACAAACAATGGAAAGAATAACAGATCTATTGTGTGAATACAATGACCTATTCCCCACAACATTTACAAAGATGAAAGGAATATCAGGAGAGCTAGGAGAGATGAAGATACCACTCAGACTGGAAGAGAGATCGATCAAACAATGACCATATATAATGAACCCCATATATAAGCAGAAAGTTAAAGTTGAGATTGACAGGATGCTCGAAGCCAGAATAATCGAACTAGTCGAAGAATCAGAATGGATAAGCCTGATGGTAGTATAGGACAAGAAACAAGGAGGGATCAAGATATGCATCGACTTGTGGAAGTTGAACGATGCATGCCTACATGACCCATTCCCTATACCCTTCATGGATGAAGTGTTGGAGAACATAGGAGGGCATGAATCCTACTCATTCACTGATGGATTCTCAGGATACTATCAGATCAAGATAGCATAAGAAGATAGATACACGACCACCTTTGTGACAGAATGGGGATAATATCAGTACACAGTCATGCCGTTTGGACTGAAGAATTCACCAACAATGTTTTCCAGAGTAGTCATTGCTGCATTTAATGAATTCATCCACCAGTTCCTTGAAGTATACCTGCATGATTGGACAATCTATAGTTTGTTGAAATACCATGTAGAAGTCTTACGACTATTGTTGAAAAGATGTGGACAGTGTCAGATATCACTGAATATAAATAAATGCATATTCGGGACACCATTCAAGATACTATTGGGCCACATAGTATGAAAACAAGGGTTATTAATAGATCTTGCAAATATCATAGTCATTGTTAACCTACCACCACCAAAAACAATCTGACAACTAAGAACGACATTGGGGCACACAGGCTACTACAGGAAATTTATCAAAGGATATGCACAGATTATTGCACCGATGGAAAAGATGCTCATAAAGGATACATAATTTCAGTGGAATGACGAGTGTCAACACGGTCTGGATACCGTAAAGGAAAATATGGTCACCGTGTCGATATTAGTCTTTCTAGATTGGGAGAAGACATTCCACGTACATGTATATGCATTAGCCATAGCACTTGGAGCTATCTCGGCGCATCCATGAGCGGGGGACTTGGATCACCCGATAACATTTGCGAGCAGGAAGTTATCCGAATCATAACATAACTCTAACACGATAGAAAGAGAAGGGCTAGCTATGGTCTATGCACTGCAAAAGTTTAGTCATTACTTATTGGGGAAACACTTTAAGATGTTCACATATCACTCAGCCCATAAATATCTAGTCAACAAGCCTGTGTTGGGGGGGACAATCTATCGATGGTTACTACTATTCCAAGAATTTGACTTTGAAGTCATTGTCAAACTAGGGAAGTTGAATCCAGGACCTAACCACCTATCAAGGGTCACAAATGGAGAAGAACCTACAAAATTAGAAGACAAATTTCCAGATGCACAACTATTCTCAATTTAGATCGCTGATGAATACTTCACAGACATCATTCAGTACTTAAGCATGTTGGACAACTGAGAGGCTGAGCAGGGGGGGGTGAATCAATTGTTACTATGCTTAAAAAATTATACCCAATTTAAACTCTTTATAGAACACTCTATGACAATCACAATAATGAAGGGAAGTAAGCAATGGAATATTCAACATCAATCACTCACATGAAATATATAGAGATAGATATTTCTTGAGGAAACCCATAAAGGGAAAAACCTCTTCTTCTTGATATGATAAGTAATCTTTATTTTCTGTACATTATCATTCTTATGAGCTCCAACTCCTATTGAGGCTACAACCTCTGTTTTACAAGCTGTAACTTGCTGAGAGCACCAATTCTCTGGTTTCTCTAGCACCCACTAGAAGGAAGCACCAACTCCCTGGTTTCTCTAGCACCCACTAGAAGGAAGAACCAAATCCCTAAGTGTTCTAGCACCAACTGGATGGAAGCACCAACTTCCAGTCACACATGCACCTACCTATATAACAAAGAACAATAGTTCTCCCTTGCACCACACTGCCACCCTTGTTTTTCTGGCTGCAACTAGATGGAAGCTAAAACTCCCTATGTTCAAGCACCCACTTGAAATTCCGGGGACAACAATCCTCCCTAGCACCACCCTACCACCCTGAGATATAAAAACTTCATTATTGAAACTTATTAGAGTGATACAATGCTTATCAATGGCTTACCTGTCTCCTCACTATTCTGCTACACTGCTCTGCTATGCCTGCATTAGTGTCTTCTTGTTTGCATCTTCTTGATCTTTCTATTCTTCTGCTTTGTCTCTGCATGCGTACCCTGTCTTCCTCTTCCTCTCTCATATATGCATTTCTATTCTATGTGATACACCTCTTTTGTGCATTTTAGCTGCTGCACACAACATGCTTTTACCCGCATGAATAAATCTCAACTAAAGCAACAATATCTTCTCTGTTCTGCATATATTTATCATGCCAATTCCTCTTCCAGTTCATACACCTAACACTTCATCCTCTCTAGCGATTATGCTGAGTCTGTTCTACATCAATAGTCATTATTATGAGACTATTCGTCATCAGTGGCCGTTCCTGATATTCTTTGCCTTTTTTTGGCAATGTGAGTCTTCGTCATCTCTGTCACAATTGAGCTTATCCTCTCTGTTACAGTTATAGACTTCAAATGCTTTCCCATATATCAATTTTCTCTATGATGAGTCTTCATTCCACTGGCAGTTACCTCCAGACTCTTTGGCTCCTCTGGTGATCACCCTACAACTCCTCGAATTCTCTGGCAGATGCAATCACTTCGTTCTGGCAGTTGTTGAGAAAACCTCCACGCACTCATCCCTTTAGCACATTTTCACTTTCTGAGAAATATACACAGTGGGTGCTATCATCTCTGGCTAATCCCCTTCCTTTCATGTTACCATGAGATGTGATCATATGCCTATCCAAAAAAGTCGTTTCTCGATTTCGCATTTCGGGTGATCGACTGCGAGTCACCTTGATTTTCCCAACTAGTGAAAATATGAGGTGGAGCCTAGAAACACTAGCTCCTTCCCTCTTCCACTGATGTGACCACGGGCTGTGACCATAGCCCTATTCAAAAAGGAATTTCACGATTTTGCACATCAGATATCTAGCTATGGGTTGCCTCGATTCTCCCAACTCACGAAACTCCGAGGTGGAGCCTAGCAACGCTAGCTCCTCCCTTAACCTTCATCAATGTGACCTTGGCTATGACCACGAGCCAAACATTCGAGCACTTCATGTTTCATGAGCTCTCTAACTTAGTTTGTAGTGTCAGATCAACAATCCACAATGCTACCTCGATCAACAGGTGTGATCAAATCACGACCTTGCATGTCGGGTGTTTGAACGTGAGCCAACCCTGACTCTTCCAACTCCCAATTCCTAATTCAGTGCTCTGTGTCAGATTGATGGCCCACAACCCTTTGTGATCCAACGATCCAGATATTATTGGGACTTCGCATTTCGCAAAGTTGGAGGACTACTCACCTCCCTTCTCTTGACTTCCGATTTTATGAAACCTGCTCCAGATCAATGACCCATGATCCTCGGTGATCCGATGACCTAGATCATATTGGGACTTCACATTTCGCGAAGTTCTGCTGCGAGTTGCCTTGATTCTCCCAACTCATGAAATCCGAAATACTCCATATCAGATCAACAGTCCAGATCTCTCCATGATCTAAAGGCTCAAATCTTTTCATGACTTCGCATTTCATGATGTCAGAGGTTAGCTCACCTCCCTTCTTTTGATTCCCAATTTCTCGATATCCTCTTACGCCAGATCGATGGTCCATGATTCTCCACGATCCAATGATCCAGATCAAATTATGAATTCACATTTCACGAGTTCCTACAACTCTCAGAGATTTTCGCCTGAGCATATCATCCTTGCAAATCCACTGGACATAGCATTCCACAACTCCCCACGATCTAAGGGCTCAGATCAACTCACGAACTTGGACATTGCGAGTTCCTACAACTCTCACCTCTGACTTTTCCAGTTCATGAGTCAATGAAATGCTGATCTCTCGCCATGTGTGCTTCCCACCATCAACGACTAGGATTGACTCCACTCCACCCCTTGCAAATATTTCGAAGTTTGATTCTTCGAACTCTCGGATGTACTGCCACCTGTCAACCTTGACGATGGACGGTTCCGATGACTTCAGAACTTATCTCATGCACTTTCTTTGGGATCCAATGGCTGTTGATCCTTGGCACTCAGATCCAACATATAAGATCTGTAATTCTCCTCTGCGCTTCCTCTGGTCACTGGACACTAATCTAATGGTCATCGGGTATTCGGGATTGGTGATCCAACGACCACTTTTGTTCTTCCTCCTGAGCTTACGCTTCCTCCTGAATTGAATTAATTTCTAAGTTTCAAAGGCCTTGACCTTTGATCCTCCTGCGAGTCCGTCTCTTGGACCTTGTCTGCACTTCTGGAAAGCACAAAGCACTATCTCTTCTGAGCTTTGATCTATGCATACTATTCTCTTCTCCTCCCGAGCTTATGATTTTCCTGTTTTCCATCGTTGCACACTCTACCTATAATCATGCCATCATTACTGCTATTCTTTCCTGTAAACATGCCATCATTGCTGCTGTTCTTGCCATCAATGAAAAGCACACTATGCCTGTAAACATGCCAACAATCTCCCCCTTTGGCATTGATGGAAACCCTGAAAGACTTCACTGTTCTACTCAGACCTCCAACTGTAGCATCCAGACCGCACCTTTTCTCCCCCTTTGACATCAATGTCAAAGAAAACATGCTCCCCCTGAGCTGTTGCAGTACTTTTCGGAGGTATCAGATATTCAACCAACAGATACTCCCCCTGACAGGATGGACTATTTTAACTTGATAACAAGGTCACACCCAACTTCTGGTGGTTAGTAAAGATGTCTACAATTTGTTCTGTGGTTGGAATGTCATGAAGCTAAACAATCTTATTGGTGACCTGCTCTCTCAGAAAATGGTATTTTATGGGGATGTGCTTGGTCTTGGAATGAAATACTGGATTCTAGGACATGTTCATCTTCAACTTCAGCTGTGTCCTCTATAATATACTCAATATTGCTAACCTCTCTTACTAAGACTCCTTCATCAACCTTTTCTTGTCATAACTGAATGAGTCCCCCTATCACTTTTCTCTCTTTTCTTCTGACTCTTCTCCCCCTTTGTTTCTAAAAGATTATCTTTCCATGACAAGGTATCTCCTCTTGTTATATCTATAGGATGTCATGTATATCATTTTGTACATCAGAATGTTGCTGCCGCGAATGCCGCTGTCCTACTGGAACACTGAACAATTGTAGCTCGTATTTTTCAAACAACCCTTGGATCTTCCCATAGATTCTCGTCGATCTCTAACCATATGTATCCATCTTTATCCAAGATAATTATTTACTGTACATTCATTTTTCCTAGATGATGCCTACAATCCAAGGCTTTTATGACCATATTCATCACAAGAAAAAACCATTACAAACACTCTCATACCTCCTTTGATTCATCCACGAAGGTGTCTCTCTTCTAAATTTACTTTGAGGTGTATGAGTAGCTTCTGGATGTCTTCCTTGATCTGATCTTCTAAATATTGTAGTATTTCTTCCATTCTTTGAACATGAAGAAGCTGAGTCATACCTGATTTCCCTTTTTACAAATGAAGGACCTGTGTCAGACTTGTCTTCACCCTTTACAAATGAAGGACTTGCATCGAGTTTCTTAGGAGTCCTGATTTCTTCCTTGTTGTATCCAAGACCA
>SNQJ01S0246426.1:0-11324 GCA_010110895.2 Picea sitchensis
TCTTATACTATTGTTCATTTCTCATTGGATATAATTGAATGGTTTAAGTATAATTTGGAATTTTTTTTTAAAATTGTACTTGATACTGATTCACCCCCCTCTCAGTATCAACAAATCTAACCCTCAAGATCTACCCTCCTCAGTCCTCTTCAACTCAACAACTTACAAAACTAGGCCATATATAAAAATATTACAACTCATCTTCTTTCTCGCGTTCTTCTCTTCTAGACTCTCTATATCAACCAAAACATACCCCCTCTATGAGACCTAGGTATCTCTCTTTATACGTTTATGTCTCGCCATCCATTACAATGTATTGCAAAATACTTAACCATACCTTCATTAGGTCTTCCATTCATGCACGCATGATACTCTTCCTTCCAGTTGTCACTTTCCTCATGCGTGCCTTCTTTCCTCTTTAGCCTGCGTCCAACAGGTCCCCAACACTAACATGTGGCTCTTCTCGAGCCACCTATCCTTTGTGTGCCTCATCAATATCCCTGCTGATGGCCTGGAACTTTTCCATGAGATCCTTTGCTTGAGTTTGAGCCTGTTGTTACACCTCAAAATTACTCACTTCGATAGTGTCGCAAGTGTCGTCATTACAAGTGTTGTAAGTGTCGCATCTTGACCGCAAGTGTTATAAGTGTTTCTAACATCATACTGCCTTATTTTCTATGTCATGCCTCCAATGACATGACAAGGACACTTACGACACCTCAAAGACTAGTTTTGAACAGGAGGAATCGGTCTATTAGAAGTACAAGCCTTTTGCCACTGAAAGAACCACTAAAAAATGGGTTTTGGAGGGGATTTCTCCCCTATACACTGTCAAGGATCATTGGCACTCCCTAGCCTTCTTTGGGGGCACGTTATAACGCTATGGTGCCCCTTTTGGGGGAGCACTACCTTTTCTAGGTGAAATTTGGTTTGTTGAGAAGAATGAGGGAAAGATCCCTTCAATATCTGAAGGTGGTTGGATTCGAATATGATCTCAAGGCATGATCTTAGGGAAGATCCTCAACTGAAGGAGATAAATCCTCAAATTATCCCAAAAATATCTCAAGTGGTTGGGTCTTTCCAAGCTTATATAAATATGCCTTCTCATGGTGAAAGGTGAGGAAATATTGGAGGTATGAAACCTATGATCTCATAGGCAACATACACTACAAGAAGAGAGACATTGTAATAGAATCTAACTTATGATATCATGAGGGAGATGTCATTTGAAGCATCAACATCTTGTATGTGGGTTATTTGAGCAAGGGTATGGACAAGGAGAGCTTGGTGAAGCTGCTGCACTACACCCATGGCTATAAGTAACACTTTGTTCTCGTCAATAGAAATTCATGCTTGGCCTATTTCCTTTGAAGTTTGTTGTGAATATGAACTTGTCTTCTTCATAAGATAGATCTGTATTTGAGCTAATATCAATAGAGTAGGAAGTTCATTGTATCTTTGTTTGTTCTACAGGACCTATTGAGGAGCTTAGGATGGAAGCTTAACTTGGAATTTGCAAGGACGAACACCATTAAAAGGTACATACTTTTCTTATTAATATTCGTACATTAACTTAATTAGATCTAAAAGGAAATTCAGTGTCCATGTTAAGCACTTTTCTGTCTTGGCCTTAAAGAGTTAGGGACCTCGAGAGAATCCACTTGTCCACAGGAGGATTTCTCTTCAATATTCCTTTCTAGATTACAGTACATGCTTGTGGTCGGGACATTCCTCAAATGCTGATAGATGAAGGTGCATCCGTTAGTATTTTGTTTTTTGTTGCTTGGAATGCTTTGGGTTGTCCTCAGCTTGCACTGGTTACATAGAATATGTTAGCTTTTAACAAAAGAACCAACCAACAATTAGGGACCCTTCTTCAATTTCTTGTAACTTTGGGAGGAAAAACTATCTTTATTGATGTCATGGTAGTCCGAGACCCCTTGGATTTCGCTTTACTCCTTGGGTGGGATTATGTCTATACCATGAAATCTATTGTATCCACTCTTTTCCATGTGATATCTTTCCCTCACAATGGAAGGATTGTGACTATTGATCAAATTTCATTCATCGGTCCTGACTGGATTACCTCCCTAAATGGTTCTTATATGTAGATAGTATCGCCCCTGCCACATGTTAATTATGTGGCATTGTCTCCCATGACTTCAACTTCCGATGATTTAGATCAAGTAGTTGACATGGTGATCTCTTCGGTAGGGCTATTGGAGCCTGATCTCCTTACCCCTGTCGAGACCCTCGACATGTGTTCCTTCCAGAGAATTTTTCTTCCATCCAGTGAAGATCTCTTGGAATCCATGACCGACTTTTGTCCCTTGACATGGTGTCCTTCCAAAGAATTATCCTCTTGGAAGCCATGATCTAGGAGAATCCATGAGCATAGTTTTTCCTCTTCGTAGAAATCTTGTTAAAAAATGAAACATAGGTCTTGAGAATAGTTTACTTCTTTGTAACAAGTGGATTCTCTCGAGGTCCCTAACTCTTTAAGGCCAAGACAGAAAAGTGCTTAACATGGACACTGACTTTCCTTTTAGATCTAATTAAGTTAATGTATGAAGAGGAAGAAGAAAAGTATGTACCTTTTAATGGCGTTCGTCCTTGCAAAGTCCAAGTTGAGCTTCAATCCTAATCTCATCAATAGGTCCTATAGAACAAACAAAGATACAACAAACTTCCTACTCTATTGAGATTAGCTCAAATATAGATTTATCTTATGAAGAAGACAAGTTCATATTCACAACAAGACAAGCAATAAAATCATGGACTATAAGCTGCTAATATTATAGTGTATACAGTAGACACACTCAGGCCATGATTTTCTTAGCATCTTACAGGCCATGATTTTTGTGGCCATTTTTGTCCGAGCATCACTGATCTGTTTGATGATGATCTTGCATGTTCCCCTTTCAGTGCGGTATTTCTTTTTCATTTCCTCCGCGAGGGATTTCTCCTTTGTTTTTTCATCAAGAAATTGTGTGGGATCCATGCCCCATGATGGTAGCCCTGTAATGTGTGCAATGAGATATACGTCAATCGAGACAATCTTGTCTAGCCATATATCTCTGCCATGTGTGATCGCCATCAATTGTTTGACACAACTTCTTGCATATTTTCCTCTGCCAAAGTTTGGTAGTTCCCTTAGACCTAAAATATCTATTTTTTCCAATCCTGCTACCCACTGGAGTGGTTGATTAATAGGTTCCCCAAATGCATCCAGACCCACAGTCTATAGGTAGGCTTGCTTCGTGAAATCTGGGAACTTGTCTGTGTTTGTTACATCATGGTATAAGTATTTTATCTTCTCGATATAACCTAGAAATTTTTATTTCACCCATACCCCTTTTGGTATACATGGAAAAAAAATGGTTGCGATGGGTTGCTTGCATGGTGACCTAGGTACTTGCTTCTTGTATTTTTACGGTGGTGGATTACTTGAGTTTACAACCTCCATTGGTTTTTCTTCAGTATATTGTTCTATCCATCCCATGACATCTTCCACTACACTTTCATGTGGATGATCTGACATGGTAATCTATGATTCATCTGGTTCAGTTGCTTCTTCCTGTTTGGGAGTCATCCCATTGGATGTTGGAGCTTCTTCAAGGTGCTTTGGTTGTGCTTGGATGTCTATGCCCTGCTTCTATTGCTCCTATTCCTCTCCTGGCATATCCACATTTATTCCCTCAGGGGATGTCTGTTGGGTTTCTTCTACCATGGGTGTGGGTTTCATTGGTGTTGTATCTGGTGATGGGATCTCGTTGACACTGACGAACTCTGGCGATTGTTGTTTTCTTTCCTACATTTGTACCTGTGCCCTGGTCCCAACTCTAGATTTTATGGCAGCCTGGCTCAGTTTTTCTTGTTTTGGTGGTTCCATGGGGGAAATTATGGTCAATCACCGATCTCAGTATCTTCTACAACCTCTGTGAACTTTTATGTATGCGTTGTAGTCTCTATCACTCTCTATCTCTTCTACTTTTGTAATAGGTTCTTTTCTCCCACGTCCTTGCATTGTATAGGCATCGTATGAAGATTTTCGAAGATGTTACCTTTATGAAAAATTCAATGAACCTTCGGACGCTTCATACCTACCATTACTCTCCCTTTCCACCTCCATTTGGCACGATTAATGCGACGTCTCGTCGATCCTTTACGACATTCAATTCCGCATATCTTCATCATTTAGTACTTCTTTTGTCGTCTTTTAATTTTTCCACTTGTTTCCATTTTGAACTTACCATTGGCGTTGTACTTGTCGGGTCTATATTCCTAAGGGTGCGTTTTCTTTCTCCTTTCGACGCAATGTACCTTTGTTGGTACTGTTTACTATCCAGTTTTTTTTTTTTTTGACTGCACGGTGATTTTCATGTTGTGGGTGGTTGACTGTCCTTGTACACCTTTAGTAAGCTCCCACTGATCACCCCTCTGATTTTTGTACCTCCTAAGTCTTTTAACTGTACAAATCCCCCATTTGTGATATTTTTTACTTTGTACGGTCCTAACCAATGCATTCTGAGTTTTCCTAAATGCTGAATGGATTTGTTGTCATACATCAACACTAAGTCTCCTTCTTTAAAAGTTTTGTTATTGATGTGTTTCATTAAGAACCAATGATTAATCATTTGTTTCATGATAGATCTAAGAATATAGATATCCAGTATCATCATCTCAGAGATTGTGTGTGGAGGAAGGTCATGTTGCTTCAGTACATTCCTATGAAAGATTAGGATGCACACATTCTGATGAAGGCGCTCACTAGGAGAAAATTTGAATACCATAGAGACAATATCGGGGTGAAGGATAATCCCTTTCTTTTTGAGAAGGAATGTTGAGATTCAATAAGAAGATCCTATTCAAAATTATGCACCTACACTAGGATGGAGCCTCGGGTTATTTTTAGGTGGAAGTTTATTTTTAGATGATGAGAAAAATATATTTATAGATGATGTTTATTTATAGATGGTGAGGGAATTCTATTTATAGATGTATGTCGACTATTATTATCCCTTAATAATAGATGGACAATAAATATTAATCTATTCTCAATGAGCACTTGGAAATAGTTAACTGAAGTGGCAAATCAGTTAGCTATAGGAAATTCGATTTCAAAGGTTGATTGGTGGGACATGCAAGTCGAATTATTTGTAACTAAGTGATTCAAAGTTGTAACAGAGTTATATGTGTAGTTATGTGAGTTGTAAAGTAGTTTAACTTAGTTAAGTGAGTTAATATCAGTTGTACTAGTTGTAACTGAAGTTACACTAGTGAGAGATCAATGAATTAATTATTAATGAATTCACAATCTGTGGTCTCACATGCAACTGAATATTTACCACTGTTAACTACATGCATGTCAGATCCAGTGGAGACCCAGTTGAGATGAAGGTGAAAGGGACAGTTTGACTATCAATTGTGACATTAGTGAGTGCACTCATGCAACCACACACACATTGGATGTGCCCATGAGGAATGCACAGCCTAGGCAAGAGGGAATGATTCATTGCAGGGATTTCCATCATCAGGGATTTTGCAAAGGAGGCAGGTTGTCTGGAGGCAGTAAATTTGCACATGCATTTGCCAATTTTTGTATGACAGTGTGAGACAATTGTATATTGTATTGATAGCTCTTTGATTAGATTTTTGTATGAGATTGTTTCATGATCCATGATATATACATAATATATGATAGTGGGGTTTTTAACTTTATGCTTTCTCGGTAAAACTTATGTGTTATGTGTGATTGATCTCTCTTCTTGATATTGCAATGGGTGATTGTGTTTTAAATTCTACAAGAATTTTAGTAGAAGTGATTATGTATTTAACAGTAGCCTATAATTGTTAGATTAGGAGAATCTATGAAATACATAATTTGTATTAAAATTTCTACAGGAGCTTCATCCTCTTCTGCTCCCCCCTTTAGAAATCCAAATGAAAATAATTTTTATCCTAAAGATATCATGCCTCGTAATTGGTGTAACATTTTCAAGGAACACCACGAGGAAACCACATGTGAAGTAAAGAAGAGTGTCAGAGATAATATTTTTGGTAAAATAATGGAAACTACCATCATTGTCCTAGATTTTACAGAGCCAAAAGATGTCATTATCATAAATACTAGGAACAAATCCTATGCTCCCAAAGGCAAATATGATCCTCCCCGCAATTCTTCTAGCCCGAGATCATCCTCACCAACTGCTAATTTTTAGGTTTCTAAGGTTCCTAATAGTCAAGGAACTATCTTCCCTCTCCCCTCATCCAAATACAATATTCTAAATCAGCTGGCCAACATCAAAGAGGATGCAACCCTTCTGGACATGGTTGTCATCCCTGAACAACATAGGCATATCAAACAATTCATGGAAGGGAAATCTTCTGTTGTAGCCAACGTCTCTGAAGAGGTAAATGAAGAGGATTCATCTCTAAATAAAGTAGGTGTACATAGCTTTAGATACCCTGTAAAAAAACCCCCTTTTTATATTTGTTTAAAGATTATGGATAAGATCGCCCATTGTTTCCTCATTGATGACATTTCGGGCCCAAATGTAATGTCAAAGATTATTATGGAAGAGATAGGATTGTCTTGTACAAATGAAAATGCCAAAAGCATGCTCTCTTATAATAGCCTACAACAAACGACCATAGGTGAAATCAAAGACGTGACCTTGGTTTTGTGTGTAGACCCTGAAATAAGGACAACCCTTAATATTCAGGTAATTGATATGCCAATAAGAAATTACTCAATCATCTTAGGAAGAGATTGGAAATCTTTGATAGGTGGATACCTCTCACTCGATGGGACACACTTATCCATTCCTCATAATGGTAAAAACATCATAGTCCTTAGAGAGGGAAGGATTTCGCCTTACATAGAAAGTGTTCCACAATATAATGTGAATTATATAGAAGAGGACCTATGGGTGTATTCCATCTTTCCCAAGGAGGATAACACTCCCTTGGAAAAAATCAACTTAGATGACGGTATGTGGCACATGCACTTTGATGGTTCATGCTCTGATGAAGGAAACATAGCTGGAATTATATTGTACTCTCATGTGGGGAAAATTCATAACTTTTCTTATAGGTTGGATTTTTCTTGCACAAACAATGCCACTAAATTCAAAGCTTTATTATTAGGCATTGAAAATGCCTATAATCTGGGTTGTGGTCACCTTACAATTTTTGGGGATTACGAGCTTGTTGTGAGCCTTGTACGTAAGATATACTCTCCTAGAAACAAGTTTATGAAACGATATAGAAAAACTATTTGGGAACTTATCTCGAACCTACTATCTTTCAACATTAATCATATTAAGAGGGAATTGAACTTAGTGGTTGATCGATTAGCTATTTTTGCAGCCTCTCTTAATTGGAAACTTCTGCCACATAGACCTGATTGTACTTTTCAATCTCTATATCATCCACATATCCCTGACAATATAGAATCATGGCAAGTATTCCCTAGTGATGAGAGCATCTATTCTTTCATTCAAAATGAACCTTATAAGCCTCAGGAAATTATATCCATGGAAGATAACAAGATTCATAAGGGCTTGAATCCTCTAGAGAGTTCATTTTCATCGATTGATGTAGGCAATAAAGAGAAACATAAAAAAGAGGAGTAAAAAAGGAAGGTGGGTGAAACCATCTCCTTGAACATTGGAACACCCGAGTCTCCAAAGAATGTTAAAATAGGTGCCCAATGTTCTGATGAAGAAAGAATGAAGTTTTCTAGACTGCTTGGTGAATTTCAAGATTTTTTTATCCCTCTCTTATACAACATGCCATTCCCATCAAGGAAGGCATAAAAATAGTTAGGGAAAAACAAATACCTATCAACCCTGCACTTGAAGCAACTATTCAAAAGGAGTTGGAAAAACTCTTGAAATCTGGAATCATCTTTCCGATCAAGTATTCTGAATGGGTTTCCATTTTGGATTCTATTTGGAAGACAACTGGTTAGATCTGATTATGTGTATATTTTCGGGCATTGAATCGGTCTAGTATAAAAAATCACTTTCCTCTCCCTAATATGGAAATGATTTTGCAGCAAGTCACAGAGTCACAGATGTTTTCGTTACTTGGCGGTTTTTCTAGTTACAATCTAATCATGGTAAAAAGGGAAGACAAATATAAAACCTCCTTTATTACTCATTGGGGCATCTTTGCTTATGTACATATGAATTTTGTCTTATCAAATGCAGGTGCCACTTTTCAAAGACCTATGCGAATAGCTTTTGGTGATTTGATCGACAAGATTATTCATAACTATCTTGATGATCTAATTGTGTACTCTAGAGGACTATCAATTGTCTCGAAGTTTCAAGAATTATGGATGGGTCCTTTCAATATATCTTTTTTCCTTGGTACAAACTCTTACATTCTAAAATATTTACAAGAGTGATTGTTTTCCTACAACACTAACAGTTCTCACTTAAAACACTATGTGGAACCAACTTGAAGAGTTTAACAATGTTTGGATTGTTTTGTATATTAGTAGTTCAGTTTAGTTTTCATTTTAACAGTTTTCACTTCTGATTTTCAATTCTAATTTTATAGTAGTTTATATTCTTCTCCCATTTTAGTAGTTTTTCCCCCGCTTTTGCAATTCTGTCATTTTATTTATGTTGTTTTAAATTTTGCAGTTTCATTTATGTTATGACTTTTATTGTTTTTCATCTTTTGAGTTCAATTTTTGGTCAAGAATTAGATCTTGGATTAGTTTTGTCACAGTGACACTCCTACAGGGTATTTTCAGTCAATAAAAATTAATCTTACACGGTTGTTATGATGTCCCCCCTGAAGGCATCATTGAATTTGTTATCTGCTTTCACTGTTGTCTTATGATAAAATTGGTTACCTCCCGCTTCTGCTTTCCATTTCTTCATCCATTTGAGATTCAAAAGAAAAAGTCCATAAAAAATTTCTCCTTGAAGTCAAGAGAAAATTTTGGTTGAATGATTATGCATACAGGGATAAACCCCCTCATACTTAACATTTTCCATGAGTTATTCCCAAATTCCCGGTCATTTTTCCATTAAATCCGCTCACCTCCCCCTGTTGCATAATCATTCTGGTTATATCTTCTTGATCTATTGTTCTTGGCCTGCAAAACCATATATTATGAGTTCTTAATATTTTGGAAACAAATTTCCCTATGGAGTCACCAGTTTTTTGATGATAAAAATCCCAACGAGGAATTTCGCCCACAAATTATTTCTAAAGCCTATTATTTAAAATGTGATAATAAGATATAATACTATTAGATGGGACCCCCTTGTATACTGGAGGCTTGGAGATAGTCATATGACACATTTTATGGTATTGTTTTGATGTTGCCTATAGGGTCATCTATGGTTGATGATGCAATCTTGGTTTCTGTTAGCACAAGAATTTTCAACTAGAAGAGTCCTGCCTCTCCATAAGCAACTAAATAACCCACACAGGCTATACAAACTTCTAGTACTTACTATTCAGAGATTTGGGTTTTCAAAAAGAATTAATCACTTCAAAAATAGTAGCAAAGACATTCTGTAGCACTATGGCACTATGGAATAGTCTATTTTTTATATTCCACCAGTTTGCTACCCACAATGTTGTCGAATCAGCTAAGACTAATGACGTTGCTACTACCTGAGGTTGCTACCCATTATGCACATGTCCAAGTGAAGGTGATGTGTATTTTGATGGTGCTACCTAAATTTTGACAGAACACACAGGCGAGAACTACTTAAATTTTAACAGGGACACAAATGGGCGCTACCTAAATTCACTACCTAGATTCTAGCAGAAACCAAACTATGCAAAGACGTTTCTGCCAGTTTTGAGTGACAAACTTAAAAATTTTACTATGAACAATTGAGAAGGTATTTTTGAAAAATGGAGGGGGTTTTTGTTCATCACATACCAAATAACAAAAAACTCTCTCATTTTTTCAAAATGTTCTATGGTCAGAGATTTATTTGACATAGAAGTGGTGCTACACAATGTGTTGCTGAAACTCTATTTTAAGACTGTTGAATTGGCATTTTTGACCAGTTGACTTCTAGAAGGATTTCCGGGTGAACTGAGATGAATTTTCAAAATCTGAAGGAGTTTATTGTCAATAAAGGGACCATAAACATTAAACTCTTTCATGTTTCACACATGTGTCACGTATTGGTAGATTCAGAAGAATCTTTGAGCCCTATGTTTTTCGTTTTCGTGATTTCCTGTTTGAGACATGTTTTTGTGACACCTGTTGCGGCCAACTGGAGACGAATTTAAAGAAACTGAGAGGTTTTTGTTCATAACGAGTTAATGTACAAAACAGGTTCTCATACTTTACACATCTGTTATGTTTTGAGAATTACAAGTGGCATTTGGAAGCCCATTTTTCAGAATTTCACCTCCTGAAAAGCAGGAAATTAGTTAAAACATGTCATTCTCTATTTGTAACTATTTATATTTTGGGAAAGGGGTTGGAATTTGAATTGGTGAGATGGAAAGGACCTATGGTGCTATATATTTCATGGTACAAGAGTAGAGTAGGGCTATAATGATCTATGGGAAGGAGGCTTTGGACCCAGAGGAATTTATAGTGGTTATCATTGTGTTCTTTTCTTGTCTCTGTATTTGTTCAGACTTGTGATTCCTTATCAATGGAGATCAGTTTTTCTTTTTCCATTTCTATCTTTCTCTGTGTACTAATATTAAAGAGTGACTGATTTACTCTTGTTCTTATTCATACAATGATTGAGTGATTTTCTTCATTCTTTTCATTGGTGATATAGAATTTGTTAATACACATATCTTTTATTGTGAGATGACTGTTTTAAAGTGATGGAAGTATCTCTGACATGTTCAGATCATAGTTTTCTTTTCCTCATCCATTTATCAAGTCTATTGTCTGATCTAAAGTTTCTAAGGCCACTTTTGCTGAAGGATATAGTTGGTAATGTGTATAGTAGATGAATTTGATTATCCTTATGGTCAAATCCTTGTGACTTTAAAGCTTATATTTCAAGAATAAATTTGAATTCTTTGCATGTTACCAAGCTCACCTGATTACAGTCTAGGGTGACTCTTAGAGTGATAATAGTTTCATTTTGACATAATGATAGGTGGATGATGCATTTTATGGGATGTTATGTTATTCGAAGCTTTAGTTTTGTGTTATGATTGGCATATATGTTAAGCCCTAATATTGGCTCATTACCCCTTAATTGGGGCATATTAGATTAGTAATGTTATTTTATTTATGTTGGCTTTATTCCATTAGTTGTAATTATACCTCCTAGTCTCCTATATATACCAAGGAGACATTTTCATTT
>SNQJ01S0246427.1:0-13128 GCA_010110895.2 Picea sitchensis
GAGGATGATGAATCCAAAAGAAAACAGAAAAGTCCTTCTAATGAGAGAGAAAATAGAAAAAATATTACATGGTTTCTGCTTTATCCAATACAGTTATCATAGGTTCGAAAACTTGGTTAGTAGATAGTGGTGCACCAAAGCACATGATAGGGTACAAGGAGATCCTCTCAGATTTCAAGACAAAATCTTTTATAGAGCAGGTTGAGCTTGGGGATGACAAATGTTACAAGATAGAGGGACTAGGCTATATCTCCTTCAGATTGGAATCTGGGGCTATGCTTCATGTTGATGAAGTATTATATGTTCCAAGGCTCAGGAAGAATCTACTATCAATTGCAACCCTTGAGGACAAGGGATATTGGGTGATCTTCAAGGACAGGAAGACACTTTTGTAGGCTAAAGGTAGCCACTTGAGTACAACAGAACCTATTGGGACTCTCAAAGGAGGACTATACGTTGTGACTGGACAGTCAGTTCATGCATTAGCTCATGATGCGTCTAGCTCCAACGAGTTTTGGCACATAAGACTTGGACATCTTCATTACAAAGCACTTCCAGATCTGCAAAATATGGTATTATGTGGCATGCCCTCTATTTCTCTTAGTAAAAATGAAATTTGTAAAGGATGCATGCTAGGTAAAAACATAAAGAAAGCATTTTCTAGCAGTGACAACAGAGCTCAGGGCATCTTAGATCTGGTTCATTCTAATGTATGTGGTCCCATGTCATCTCCTTCACTTAGTGGTTGTTTGTATTATCATTTATGTCATTTTTATTGATGATTACTCAAGAAAATGTTGGATCTATTTCCTTAAAGCAAAAAGTGACACATTTGATAAGTTCAAAGAGTATAAAGCCTTTATTGAAAAGTAGACAGGGAAACACATCAGAACCCTTAGAGCAAACAATGAATGAGAGTTTGAATATCTCCAGTTTGAGGATTTCTGCAAGGAAGTAGGAATCAAGAGACAGTGGACCGTGCCATATAACCCTCGACAAAATGGTGTTGCTGAGAGGAAAAACAAGACAATTTGTGAGGCAGTGAAAGCCATGATGTTTGTCCAGGATCTGCCAAATTCTTTATGGGCAGAAGCTACCTCCACTACCGTGTATATTCATAACAGGTGTCCACATGCTATCTTGAAGAGGCAGATGATTAGAGGGAGGAACCTCATGAAGGGCCAAGTGATGAGCCCCTAGAACCTGCTGAAGAGTTGGAAAGAACTTTTGAAGAACCTCCAGCCAAAAGGAAGCTAGGATGGCTTAAGGAAACAATGCAGGAAGCAGAAAAGATAGTTTCTCCCAAAGGAACTTTCATGGAAAGTAAGAGGCCTAAAAGGTTTGGAGGCTATGTTGCACTGATGAGCAACATCAGTGATGCCGAACCTTCTTCATTTGAAGAAGTAGATAAATTACAAGTATGGAAGGATGCCATGCTTGAGGAGTATAGGTCTATTTTAAAGAACAATGTTTGGAACATTGTGCCGAGGCCAAAGGACAAATCAATGGTCTCTTCCAAATGGATCTATAAGATCAAATTTGCAGCTGATGGGAGCGTGGAAAAGTTCAAAGCAAGATTTGTAGCTAGAGGCTTCACTCAAAAAGAAGGAATTGATTACGACGAGACTTTTGCCCCTGTAGCCAGGTATACCTCCATTCGAGTTATTATTGCATTAGCCTCAATTCTCGGTTGGAAGTTACATCAAATGGATGTAAAAACAACGTTCTTGAATGGAAAGATTGAACAGGAGGTCTTTGTGGAACAACCAGATGGTTTTGTACTTAACAAAGACGCTCATGTATGCAAGCTAAGGAAGGCCTTGTATGGTCTTAAGCAGGTTCCCGGAGTTTGGTATGACAGGATTGATGGCTTTCTTAAAATCCTGGGCTTTTAGAAAAGTGATGTTGATGTGAATCTATACTTCAAGGTAAGAGGGAACCAACTTGTTATACTAATCTTGTATGTTGATGATCTCTTTCTGACATGAGATGAAGGGCTAATAGCCTGTGGTGTAAGAGGGAGCTAATCTCAGAATTCGAGATGAAAGACTTAGGCTTGATGCATTACTTCCTAGGATTGGATGTGTGGCAAAGACAGGGCGAGATATTTCTGGCACTAGGAAAATACACAGTGGATGTATTAAATATTGAAATATTGTAACTTCGAAGAATATTCTAATTATATTTGAGTTATTATCTTATAAATCAAATCCCCTTTTGCGGATTGATCATGTCGGGTCTTGTAAAAGATCAAGTCCCCTTTTGTGGATTGGTCAAACTACATTTGTATGGTGGTATTTATAAAGTCGGCCCCTAGTGTTTATAAAGTGGTTTTAACCACTCCTAGAAGAAGTCGACCCCACTAAGTGAAGAATCATAACCCTAGCGCCTCCTCAACTAGTATTTATATGTGAGGATGGTGCCTCACTTGTACACACTCACTCTCACTCATCCAGTGCACATATCTTGAAGGCAGTTGCAGTTGCAGGAGGAAGGAGAAGAGAGGTGCATGCTCAGTCTTAGTTTATTCTTAGTGTTTTGGTCTTAGTCTTGGCATTGTATTGGCAATCTATTATTGAGGAAGTTTTTGCTGGGTTTTCTCCCCCATGAGGGTTTCCCAGGATAAAATGTTGCGTACCTTATGATTGTGTTTCTTTCAATGATCCTCTTTATACTGATGTTTGGAAATGCGTTGAATGCTCATGTAATTTGGAAATAACCTAATAACAACAGTAAAAAATAAACATGGTATCAGAGCTTGACTGAATAGAGCATCTTTCACTGGGTATCTAAAAACGTCATTGTTGTCATACAAGAAAATTAGGGATTTTTATTGAAGAGAAATTTTTGACCAAAAACTATCTTGGGAATTGCGCCCTACCCTAGAGCATCTTTTGGCATCTTGAGCGAACTTTTTTAGTGGCCAGATTCTCCGGAAAGTCAAACCTAGTTTTGACTGGTACCAGAAACCCAGAACCAGTACCATTTCAGAATTACATAGATCAAGTTTCAAGGGGTAAAACTTGGAATTTTCTTAAACAGTCAGCTCCAGCGAGCTCGCCTCAGTCTAGTGCATCTCCTGGTAAGCTCAGTGTCAATTTTTGAGCATTTTCATTTTCTGGTCATTTTCTTAGCTCCAGGTCAAGATGTCTGCAAGCACCAAGCTTGTTGACAAGTTAGAAGGTGTGGAAAACTTCAGTGCTTGGAAGTACAGAATTGGACTCATGAGTCATTCTTGAAGAGAATGACCTTACAAAATTCATAAAAGAAAATGTACTAGAACTCGAAGAAGAAGCAGCCAAAGAGAAGTACAAGAAGGATATGATTAAGGCCAAAAGAATAATTGTAGATTCCATTAAGGACCATGATCCTCAGAGGTGTCTTATAGAAAATACTCAAAATATATGTTTGATGCCCTAACTTGAGGAATGTATGAAGCAAATAACATCAATCGGGAGATGAACTTGAGACCCAACTCAAGAATACAAGAATCTTGAAAGGAGAAACAATTCAAGACAATTTCTCTAGGGTTTCTCAGATTTAAAGAACAATTAGAGGCAATTGGAGACAGCTTAGATGAAGATGAACTCATAATGACAACTCTTAATGGTCTCACAAGAGACCTTGGGATGTCTTCATCCAAACTATTTATTACTGAAAGAAACTCAATTTGTGGAGTTTATGGGAAGAATGTGTTCAAAGAAAAGCAAAATTATTAACCAGTTATTTCAATGGGAAGATCAAGCCCTAGATGCTCGTACTTACTTGCTAAAAGGAGAAAAGAAAGAAGTCTCATTTTCCAAAGAATTTTCATAAAGAAATCCTGCCCTCAAAGAGATTCCAAATATCATAGAAATTCAAAGAAAAGCCGAAAAGATTTCTGCTCTTGTCAAATTTATCACTACGATAAGATGGGACACATGTTATCTCGCAGTTTGTAGCTAGGATAAATGCTATTATGAGATAGAGGGCCAAACTGACATAACAAGAACCAATCCCACCCAATGTCACCACAATGGGATGGTTCTTTCTCTTTAGGAGGTTAGGCCCGGGGAGGCGTCCCCGGTGACACAGAAGTTTTGAAGGAAAAAGGCTAATAAGACCAAGATAGGGTTTTCCCCCTTCACAAGTCACCACACCCAAGCAGCAGATAGTCAGACCAAAGGCCAATTTAAAGTAAAACCCCAAAAAAGTGTACACACTTTGGAACAAAGCAACAATAAAAGCGATATGTGCAAGCTAGTTCGATGGGTTAGTGCTTCATAAGGCTATTTGATAAATACATATAAGCAATTAGCAATAAATGTTAATGAAGTCAATGTTTATCAATATCAATGAAAAGTTATAATACTTCACCAATAAATAGTGGAACAATGTAGCATTCAATGTAACAATCAACACCTTATTCAATTATTTCTTAAACCATTGTTCAATTGCTCTTAAAAACAAAAGCGTTGTTTCATTAAAGATGAAATAACCAATGATGAAATGTGTTGTCACTGATCCTCAACTCCTCCGTCTAAACCAACTCCTAGCGGAAAACCAAGGGGTAATCCCTATAAAAATAAAACTAAGGCTTTCTAAACTAAGCAAGAAAAAACTTTATTCCTAGGAGTTCATTACTTAAAGAGGCAAAACTTTTAATCACAAGATAAATTTGGCACCACATGATATTTAACCAAAATGATGCACGTCATCAACCATGAGCTTTATGATTTATCAAATAAAGACAAGCATTTGCACTTATTAAACAATATAGAGATAAACTTTAAACACCAGTGCCAAACATAAAGCAGTGAAATGTGATGTGATGAAAATGCTGCGTTAATTTTAGTGTTTTAATTAAAGGAGTTGAATTGTTATTAAAAGGGTTTTGAGACCGTGAAGTGGGGATTAAGTCGGGGTCCCCACTCTTTGTGTGCAAGAGTGAATGTGGCCTCTTAGTTCGTTATTCGCCAATCTTATAGACTTACAGTAAGATTGTGCCGTGGGTCCGACAGAGGAAGAACCTAGATCTCAAAGTTTCCCCGACTTAACACACCTCCACCCAGGGGTGAGGTCTTAGATGAATAACACAACTTAGAGATTGTCCTAATTATACTAGCATGCGTTTCTTAAACCATTTTTTGGGTCCCCAAATCCACTTGAGTGTAGTAGTGGGATTGCATACACAGTTGAGCAATTGTGGTTTATTCCAATATATTTGCAAATTGAAACTAAAGGTAAGCAAACCTAAAACTTGCAAAATATTTTTTAAGACTTTGTTTTAAGTGATGTGAGGAGTTGGTTTATCTTTTTATGCATGAGAAACTAAAAGAAATCAACAAAACGGGAAACAACCTCGAAAAAGTAAGAAAACACAAAACACTAGTTTCCCCTAGAGGCGGAAACAACTAAAAATTGAAACTGTGGCTCAATAACTTTATTACAAGATGATATCACTTTTATTTTGGAACTCTTGACCTTTATATGGAGAGATTAAGTGTTTTACAAAGCTTTTATGATGGAAAAAAATCAAATACAAGGCTCCCAGGAATACCCAAGGAGGAGTCACAGAGAAAGAGGCTAAACTTCAAAATTTCAACAACATTTCCTCTTGTACCTGTCAGATCTGCACTAAAACAACAAGTTATTAAATGCAAAAGGTGACCAAACACACTTTAAGAGTGTCTTTGATCAACCTCTAAAATATGTGAAAATTTTCTAAGTTAAACTACACTAAGGACAAAAATTAACTAATGAGTGATAGCTAAATAGCTAACCTCCTTAGGATCTTATTGACTGATATAAAATCAGCAGAGAACAACAACCTATCTTGCAGATTTGTACTTTTAGAAAACAAAGTAAACTTTGCCTATCACAAGCCTAAAAAATGTTAGGAATTTGAAGGCTAGTAAGCAACAAAACTAAGCTAGATCTTGGCAAATACATATATTGTTTCAAAAAATCTCAGATCTAGTTTTAAAGGCTGCATGCAACTGATATAAAACAAATTTCAACTTTTAAAGACAAATCAAAACCTTGCATCCTTGAGGAAATCAAAGGGACAAAACATATTTTTCTTAAATTTTTGAGAGAGAGTAAAGGGGGAAGGAGAAATTCAAAACCAAAGAATTTGGGCAATGGAGTCGAGAATGCTGCTTGAAGGGGGGAATCCTTCCTTTCTTTGCACTTGAAGATGTTAGGGGTTCAATCAAGAACCTTCTATTCCTCCAAGATAGAGAACCTATAAACTTGACAAAACTCTTGCAAGCGAAATGTTAAAATATCCAATATATAACCTAAGAAAACATGTAATTAAAACAATAATGACTTGCACTCCACGATTAATTTGTAACAAAACAAGGATTAACAATACAACCTAGTTTTACTAATACCTCATTCCAAGAGATAAATAACAATGCTAGCAATAGATCTTTACCATACATTAAGAACCATAGTAGGAGTAGATCCTCCACACATACATAAGACAACACAATGATGCTCCAAAGTCTTTTATTCCAATGCTTAAAAAAGTATTACAACAACTCTTCACCCAAGACATCACTAACAAATGAGAGAATTGACCTCTCTTAAATAGGAATGGAGGTGATACTTCCTAGGCAAATGCATGCACTAGGTTTAGGGTTTTAGTGTAGGTAATGCGTGCAGAATTGAAAGAGTAGGTAGTGTGTGTAGTTAAGTGGGAGCATAGGTAGATGAAGGGGAGTGAACTAGGAGTGAGTGGGAGTGGTGAGTGGTAGGCTGAGAAAGAGAGTAGGCGTGAGGGTGTGAGTTAAGTGGGAGTGGGGTCTGTTATCCCGATATCTAGGGACCAGCTTTAGGAGATCATGTCGAGGCCCATGGTCCTAGACAGCTGATCACAGAAAGGAGCGACTGAGCATGGTCCTGGAGGGACCCATCTTCTTCTTTTGACCGTTCTGTCACGACATCACTGAAGCCTCCATCACCTCACAGGCACAGGCTTACATTAGGGGCTCTCTTGCTCCATGGGAGTAGTGGTCGAGAGGGCATATCATGGTATGTGTCATATTTGATCAGCCATAACCCTCTTATGTATGCATTAGATCCTCTTTCCATTTCGAGATGTACTTGGATTTTACACTAATCTACTTCCTGCTTGTTAGGGTAATTGGTGAGTACCCTAGCGAGTTGGTATTCATGGTTTTTTGGTTGGCCACCAAAGGGGTTTGAAGAACCCTTCATTAAAACTCCCCATATTATCTTTTTCATCTTAAAACCCACTCATCATCCCATTCCCCTAGTCCCATACATTGGGATGACCATCAGGAGTACATCTTGTCTTGTGGGAAGAAAGGGGCTGAGCGAGGGGGTAAAAAGCGGTGGTAAAAGATAAAAGCCATGGGAAGAAATTAAACCTAGAGATGCTTCATGCGGGGGATCCCTGAGAAGGCAATAAAGCCTCTCATAGGAGACTGAGGGACCCTAAGAAATGAATAAATAAGTGCAAGACCCTAACCAAAGAGAGGGATGGGAGGTCTCATCGAAACCGACATTAGGTTCACTTTGGGTATTTAAGCGTTGTACATGTAAGTTTACCACGCCAGGGCGGTGACCTTGGTTGCATGGCCAAAGAGAGGGGGGTCTCATCTGAGCCGTACCTCTCATTTTAAGAAGATACCGATTGGAGTAGCAATTTGTCGACTGCAGCCCTGCAACAAGGGCAGGTGGCCCTCTTAGGTGAGCAGCGGCAAATACAAATAAATAAAGATAAGGCAGGCTTGGAAAAATTGCATCCATGGCCGGGTCAGGCTGCTTCTACAAAGGCTCCCACAGTGACACCAACCCTGGAGTGCGGCCTGAGAGGCTGGGCATCCCTAAACCACATCACGTCACTACACATGGTTTGCAGAATAACCCTTTGCGGGAGCTTTCCATTCTTATGGGTATTAGCCCAATAGGTTTTGCACAGTTGCTTTGATTTTGTATGGTAGGCTTGTGTAGGGTCTTTGAGCTATTAGAACTTGTTATGAGATGTTGCATATATTGATAAATTTAATGATGAGATGTGATTTGCATTGCCATGATGTTTTGGACTAATGAGCCCACAGGCGTAGCCTTTGATAATGCGGGACCATGCACGTGAGGGCAATTACCCGGTCCCGGTGCACATGGGAGATGATCGATTCCCGGACCTCCATGGGGAGAGCCCTTCGGATATGGGCGTTGGGATGGCGGTGGGGCCGACCTGTGGCGGAAGAGCCCGTTACGCAGAGGGGAGAAGAGGGCGCCCTCATCGGGGCGTTTTGCGAGACCATGGCATATGGGGATCGACCTTGCGGTTGGACGTTGACCTAGTTGGTCAGGGGCATACCCGAGCGGAGATGGATGATTTCGAGCGTTTGGCGACATGTTAGAGCTTGGTGTACGTGTGGCAGGGTTCTTCCGGAGCCCTAGGAGGGAGACGCGTCTTGCTTTCGATTGATAGTTGTGAGCCAAAGGCCAGCATCTCCCTTTAGAGGGCTTGGCATATGACTTTTACGCTCATTTTGACATTTTAGCATGTAAAAGTAACAAATGATTAAAGGCTGATAGCCTTGTCGGCTATTTTGTTGACCTATTTTTTAATTTTTAAGGTCAAAGTATTGTATAAATAGAGGATGTTTTCCCATCTCTTTTTGAAAATAACACAGCTTGCTCTCATTTGGAGTGCTTCTTTTTAGCTCTTGTCTTGGATTTTTTCTCTCTTGGAGGTGTGAAGCAACCTCTTGGAGGGGTTAATTTTTGGCAAAGTGGTGCTATATACTATTGGAAGGTTCGTAGGGTTGGATTTGGTTTTCTTCATCATCTTGTAAGTGTTCTTCTTCAAAGCTTCTTGATTGAATAGTTGTGGTCTAACATTTACATTCATTGTTATCTTGTTGTATTCGGCTTGATCCTTGAAACCCTAGGAGCCTACACACACAGGTAGGTTGAGGCTTCATATCCCCATAGCATAAGACTTTAACCATTGGATTTGAGAAGGTTCCCAGCCTAGCCATAGTTACACTAACCTTGTCTTGTCTTAGCTAGTTTGAGTTTAAATTGAAGAGAAGTCTAGGCCTAATTAAGTTACACCTAGGGTTTACTTCTAGGGTTTATGAAGCCTTGTATTGAGCAACACAAGGCTTCTCACAAACCCTAGATTTATCCTTATAAGCTGTAGTTTTGCCAAGAAGGTCTTAAGGAGAGATTTGAAGCTCTAGGCCTAGCACAGCTACACCTAGATAAGCCTTTTCTTCTTAGGGTTGGGACCAGTGGCCTTGCTTTAGCAACTTCCACTAAACCCTAGGCCTCTTGTCCCTTAGGTTTGAACTCCTTCTAAACCATTGGCCATACTTCTATTGACTCCATTAACCCAAGGCACTAGTCTAGAATTGATTGCTTGACTTGTTGTGCTATTAAAACTTTCAAACTTCTTCAAATCTGCAAACCCTAACTAACCTAGCGTTTAAACCCTAGCTAGTTTTAGGACTAACCCTAAAGAGGAGACAAGTTGGCCTTAATCGAACTTTGCTTAGCGGATAGAGAAGGTCGCATTACATCTTCTTGTCATAGCCGTGGATTTAAATTGCACTTGTCGGTTGATTTTGTCAAAGCGTCCACCTTTGGCTAGCTAACTGCGAGAACACCAAAAATGATATAGAGGTAACGTCATGGCGTTTTCTTGCTTATACCTAAAGCGTTGTGACCCTTTCCACCTCTCTTGATTGACATTTGGGTTATTGATTACATTTTGTGAGTTAATTTGCTAAAGCGTTTTGCTCAATTGTCATGTTTTGACCTAAATGAATGCTTGGCGTCATATATTGCAGCAAAAGTAGTATAGGTGTAGCGGCATATATATGTATATATGAGCTGATTTGACATTACATTAATAATATGATACTGGTTTAATTGCACATTGAAGATGCTTTGTCTCTTTAGTAAAATTTATTAGTAGATGATATAAATCTTTGATAGGCTATCATTGACTTAGTCAACAATAGCATTGATCTTATGCTCATATACATGTTTAAATTATTAGTCTTTAAATATTTATGAAGTACTAACCCGCGCAAAGCACATTCTAGTCTTTCTCTTTGTCTTGTCTCATAGCGAGGTGCATTCATCAGGTGGAAGACTTCTTCTTGACTATCTCTTCTTTGACAATGCGTGAAAGGGATCTCCTTGACTTGGCCTTTTACCTTTAGCCTTTCTTTAGCAGTTGCCTTAGGAATCTCCCTTGGACTTGCCCTCTAAATAGAAAGAGCCTATCCGAGGTGGCGATGGGTGGGGAAGCTCACATTACGTCCCGGTTTCAAGCCACGACTCAAGCTCTTGGACCTTTCCTGGCCAGGTGCGATAACATTTTAGGCGCCGTTAAGTGAGTCTACCTTCCTCCAGCGACCTTATCTTTGGTAAGCCTTACCAGTACTTTCTTATAAACACTGGCTCCATAATGCTTTCCCCATTTCTTTGGTAGTTTCAAAGAAAACTATCGGCGACTCCACTAATGAGCCAACTATGAAGCTTCTAATGGGATCGAGGAAACTATAGACCTTTAGATTTGAGTAAAATCCCGGGATATCCCGGAGAGATGCCTCCCTCGTTATGAGGATTTTCTTCCCTGTTTTGCTGGTTTCGAATTTGTCAGAGTCTCACATGGTAGGAATTTTGGGCATTTTTTCCAGCTTCACCCATATGGCGGTGAAATTTGAAGATTTGGTGATGAAACTCGTCTCTGCCTCCCTGCATGGAAGGGCAGAGGAAGATGAGTATATTCATCTTCGGATGCCGGTATCAGTTTTGGAGCAGCTTTGAAGAGTTTTTTCATTAAAAAGTGGTCCATGAAGATAAAGAAGACTTGATACAGCTCCATTACTAAAAGAGCTTGAGGGAATAAAACAAATAGAGTCTGAGAGTGTCAGAGATTACTTTGCTAGGTTTTGGAATTCACTTTACCAGATTCATCGTGGCTATCATCCTGAAGATAAGTACCTCATATATCTTTATACTAATGGACCGGGCACCTTTAGAGTTTCTTTCTAAGTAGGAAACCGAAAACACTTGCGGAAGCTCATAACATGGCCATCCAGATTGAAAAGAATCTCTCCTTAAATAGGGCCAATGCCATGGACATTCCCAGCTTGACAAAACTGGTCTCCCATACAAACTTTGTTGAAAATACACAAGAGAAGGTGAACAAATTGTTGGCCAACAAAATGAGAACGTAAGTGAGGAGCAGGAACCTGAGCAAGAACTTGGACAAGATGACGAAGTGTCCACAATCGTTCCTCCCATTGAGGAAGTTATACAAAAACCTGTTTCTCCTGTGCAGCAAAGAAAAGATGAGGTTAGTTCTTTCCCTTTTCAAATTTCTAATGATGTTGTGTTGCTTGATGAAGAGGAAATGGATGTCTTGGACAAAGTAGGAATCCCTTGCACTTGAGATAAAGCAGTCCGTGAGGATGAAGAAACGACACATGCTGACAACACCAAGACCTCGAGATACCTGCAAGAAGAAACAGTAAGTTGCCCTCCTCTCATACGTATTATTGATGCTTTACCATGGAATAAGAAAAAGGAGGAGGATGGATTTCTAAATCCTACATGTTATGATACTGATACCGACATAACTGAGATTTTGATAGGGGTTCATACATGTTGGGGAGACGTGGGTGGGATACAATTGGTTATGATACACAGATCCCATCTATGACACGAAGAACCATCTCAAACGTTGCCTTTACAATTATCACAGCTTAAAATTTCATGCTTTTGATCAGTGGCAACAGGAGATGAAGTTTTTACTGTAGCTTTCAAAACCTGGGATGACCCAGTGCCTTCACTTTCGGATGAGTTTCAGTCATACCTTGAGATGTTTGATAGGAATTACCCTACTGAGCATTTAGACCCTACTTATGCAGTTGATTGCCAACCACTGTTATGCTCAAATCTTAATACAAGTAAAGACGTCGTAATAGATTTTGCCTAAAGGAGGGTTACTCGCTGACTTTTCATCCAACCATCAGTTGGTACTTTGCCTTGCTCCATTCAGGGTGTAGTTGGGAAGATTACTTTTTCGTGTTGAGTTTCCTCCTGGGCAAACCCTAGATTCAAAGGGTTGGTTTGGTAATACTATTTCCAATCAGTTTTTCAACTTACTCTTGATGATGTGCCAATAACTTCTATTAATTTTTGTCAATCCCTTTCTTTAGCGCGTGAAAACACCCTAGGTAACCAGATTACAAACCGGGTTGTCCCTACTGGAGCCCTTGTATTTTTCATTACCCTTTCTCGGATAGGATTGGCAAACGTTGCCTTTACAACTACCACAGCAAATTTCTTTTGATCAGTGGCAACAAGGAGATGAAGTTTTTACTTGTAGATTTCAGAACACCAAGGATGACTCAGTGCCTTACCTTTCGGATGAGTTTCAGTCATACCTTGAGATTTTTGATGAGTACCCTACTGAGAATTTGGACCCTACTTATGAAGATGATTGCCAACCACTGTTATGCTCAAATCTTAATACAAGTAAAGACATCGTTTGCCTAAAGGAGGTTGCTCATGACTTTTCATCCCAACCACCAGTTAGTACTTTGCCTTGCTTTTCCGTTCAGGGTGTAGTTGGGAAGTACCTTTTTCGTGTTGAGTTTCCTCCTGGGCAAACCCTAGATTTCAAGGGTTGGTTGGATAATACTATTTCCAATCAGTCTTTCAACTTACTCTTGATGATGCGCCAGTCTTCTATTAAATTTTTGTTAATCCTTTCTTTAGCGCATGAAAACGCCCTAGGTAACTAGTTTACAAACCTTTTGAGTTGTTTTGCTGAGCCTAGTATGTTTCATGACCCTTTCTCAGATAAGATTGAGTACTCTTCTTAGAGATGGACTTGGCAGGATTTTATCCCTCCCACCCGCCTCCATGAGTTAGATTCTGATTTTTCCAATGATATGATGTATATGATAACTCATGACATGTTTGTGCTTGATGTATCATTGTTTTGGTTTATGATGAAGCACAAAGGCAGGTATCAGGGAGCGTTGCTGGATTGGCTACATTGGTTGTTTGACTACACCAACATGTGGCCAACAGGTAAGTACAGGTAAGCGTTTTACTTTGTATTTACATTTATGATTGCCT